>CAEFZP010005625.1:0-97287 GCA_903064625.1 Mallotus villosus | reverse complement strand
GTTGACGTCAAAAGTTTCGTCTTGGTCCCGATTGAGTTGCTATTACTTTTATTAACGCTCTGTTGCACAGTTTAGGACCATACAACGTTTTTGTGGCACAAAGTTGATTTTGTCGGCAAAGGGTAGACTACTCAGTTATAATAGCCTACGTCACAGCGTCGGCACATGTTAGCAACGACACATTAGATACGACGTGCATAGAAGACTGTTGCACAGCAAGGATGGATACCATCCTGCCGCCCCCCTAGCATCCGTCAATATTTGGATTACTTAGAAAACTTCAAAAGTTGGTAGCCATTGAGTTGCTTGTCTTTTTATTTACCTGGCTAACTTGCTAGCCACAGTCACTGACGCTACTAACGTCACGAAACACGCGTGACTACCTCTAGCAGAACATTAGTTTAGCAGCTTGTTAACTTCTGGGAGATAGCTAGAGCTAGGCTAACTATAGCTTTAACGCTACTGCAAGGCTGCTGCAGAAACGCCACGAGCAAAGAGGCCAGGGTAATAACTATTTACTCATTTAACTTTGTGATATGAAACACAATTGTGAAGTGTAATTAACAATATAAACTGATATTATTGAGGAACTACATCTACTTTCGGAAACGGTAGTCTAGCATTAGCATCATGACATTAGCCTATGTTGCCCGGGCAACACATACTACAGCGGTCTATGATGCATCTGTTTTCAATCGTTAAAATAAACATTACTCACAAATACATTTTCGTTGTACGATGTATTATGACATTAGATTACAAGTAAACGATTTGTTGGTGAAATAATCATTACCTGTGATTTCAAACCAGTACTGCAACGCTGTAGCCTACGTGAGACACTGTGTAGCTAACAAAAACATCCACAGCTCTTTATAGTAGGAAGTCAAACGGCGACAGAACATGTTCGGCACTCCCTTAAATCAAAAGTATTTCAATAGGTGAAACTGTCTGACTACTAACCCGAACTTCATTGACACAGCCTAACCTTGTCAATCTGTTCATGAAAGCAATATTTAATTTCAGCCTAAACCGTACAACGGAACGTTCAACCAACGATCGCCACCAAGACGAACACTGTAGTATACAATTTACCGGGGCAGCTTCTCCACAAAGGGCTATATCGCATTTTGCGTTGTTACTGACAATGATCGCTATTGAGCTTTTTATGCATGAGCGATTTTCCACTAAATAAATGTCAAGCTTATTTAAGTTTTTGTGGGCATGTCATAAGTTAGCAGACATAGAGCTACTGTTTGAATCGCGATTCCATCAGAAATATTTCCAGTGATAACGTTGTTACAGTAGCTTCTTTCCAAGGGTGTTCTTAATGAATTATTATGCAATAGACTATGAGTAGGCTAAATGCTTGAAAATATGCAGGCACACCCTCACAATTTCCCCAGAAATTGTATGCTCTCTAGTTATTTATTTGTTTCTTGTTACTGGCTACCCTGGCTCATCAGGAGCGCAAAGTGGAGTGAAGGTCGCGTCAATTAACAGAGGGTGAAAGTGGGGAGCGCAGCCCCTTTATAGTTCCCCCATGACATAGAGCAGTGGTTCTCAACCCTGGTCCTCATGTACCCCCTGTCCTGCACGTTTTAGATGTTTCCCCGCTCCAACACACCTGATTCAAATGAATGGGTTGTTATCTAGTTATGCAGAAGCCTGCTAACGACCATTCATTTAAATCAGGTGTTGGAGCAGCAACACATCTAAAACATGCAAGACAGGGGGTACTTGAGGACCAGGGTTGAGAACCACTGACATAGAGGATCATGGGAGCTGTAGTAACAATGAATACACAACATTCCTCCCCGGAAAACTTGTTTAACCACAGTGTTATTCTTTACTTAATTACATTTTTCTTTTAAATGAACGATAACAGAAATCAATCACATCAGGAAAGACTAATTTCCTAGTTCTCAAACACTATAATTCATTCCTACATAGAAACTTAACCGTTCCGGTGCTTGCCGGACTCTCTGTGGTCTGGTGCTTGGTGGTTCATTCACACTTTCATTAATTCTGTCATCAGAAATCTCCTCTCCTTCCAGTTCAATACTGGGTACAATCTCATACTCTGTGTTGTCATACAAATGTTCAGCAATTTCAACATTTTCTGTATCTCTGCACCACTTAGAAGATTTAGTAGCAATCAACTGGTCTATGTGTTTCTTACATGTTTGTCCATCCACATTTACAAGGTAAGTTACAGGACCTAGTACTTCAATTACCCCAGATTTCCATTTCTTTCCATCCCCTCCCCGGAAATTCTTAACCAGCACTGACTGATTTGGCTGTAAGACTCTCACACGGTTTTGGATTTTTCTTACCCTTTCTTGTTTGTCTTGCATCTGCACAGAAAACTTTGGTGTAACTTGTGACAACCTAGTCCTGACATTTCTCCTAAGAAACAGCTCAGAAGGAGTTTTTCCTGTGGTTGATGATGGCGTGTTCCTATAACTAAACAGGAAACTATCAATGCAATGTTGCAAGGTATGGCCATTACCCTTCTGCTTGTCTAGCAACTGTTTAAATGACTGCACCAGCCTTTCGGCCAATCCGTTAGAGGCTGGACTGTAAGGTGCAGACTTAATATGTTGAATCCCATTACCTTTCAAGAATGTTTCAAACTCTTTCGAAACTAGCTGTGGACCATTGTCCGAAACAACCACTTGGGGAAGGCCATAAGCTGCAAATAGACCCCTCATAGCTTCAACCGTAGCGGTGGCTGTGGTATTACTCATTAATTTGACCTCTGGCCAGCGTGAATAAGCATCATTGACCAGCAAGAACTGATGTTTTCCCTTTTCTGCAAAATCAATATGTATACGCTCCCATGGCTGCTCTGGCCATTTCCAAGGGTGCACTGGTGCCTTGTTAGGTGCATGTCTATTTTGTTGACAGGTCAGATAACTTTTTACAATTTCTTCAATTTCTGCATCTAGGCTGGGCCACCAAAAATGGCTCCTGGCTAATGCCTTTGTCCTAACAATGCCCAAGTGGTCTTCATGTAGTTCCTTTAACATCTGGTGACTTAATGTGGTGGGTATTATTACTCTTAACCCCCATAGAACACAGTCTGCTTCTACACTAAGTTCCTCACGTCTGTTCCAGTATGGTTTCAATTCATCATCAAACATATGTTTAGGCCAACCACTCTGTGTTAAATGTCTCACTCTGGTAAGTAACTTGTCTTTATCTGTCTCTTTATGTCTTTGGCTGACACAGGAATTGACTCTAACCATGACACTCTGAATTCAGGGTTGCTTAGTGGTGCCTCTTTCTGTAATGGTAATATTGATAACCCATCTGCATTGGCATGTTCTAATGATGCTTTGTAGACTATGTCATACTGATAAGCTGCCAATAATAGAGCCCATCTCTGAAGACGTGCAGCAGCTAATGCTGGCACTCCTGTTGTTGGTCCCAGAATCTTAACAAGTGGCTTATGGTCGGTGACCAACAGAAATTTCCGTCCATATAAGTTATCTCTCAACACCAAATATGATGCCTAAAGCCTCCTTCTCGATTTGTGAGTAATTGATCTCTGTTTTGCTCAAGGTACGTGAGGCATAAGCTACGGGCCTTTCACTACCATCTGGCATCTTGTGTGCTATCACTGCCCCTAATCCATATGCACTAGCATCACAGGCCAACAATATTTGTAATTCAGGATCAAAATGTGTCAGAACAACTGAAGATGACAACTGTGCTTTTGCCTTCTGAAAGGCTGCTTGACAACTAGTGGACCAGTTCCATGGGCTATCCTTCTGGAGCAACACTGTCATTGGTTTTATGAGGGTGGACAGGTTCTCAATGAATTTCCCATAGTATGTCAATAACGCTAAGAAAGCACGCAGTTCAGTGACATTCTTTGGAACTGGAGCATTGGCTATTGCTTCCACTTTCTCTTGGATAGGGTGTAACCCTTCTCTGTCAATTTTGTGCCCCAAGTATGTGACACTCGATTGGCAGAAGCTGCATTTGTCACGGTTTACCCTTATACCTCTCTCTTGCAAACGCTTTAACACCTGTTCCACATTTTCCCAATGTTCACTTTCAGACTTCCCTGTTATCAAAATGTCATCTAAGTAGCAGACAACACTTGGAAGGCCTTGAAGTATCTGATCCATAATACGCTGAAATATGGCTGGTGAACTGGTGATGCCATAGGGTAACCTATTCATCTGATACAGCCCCTTTTGTGTGTTAATAGTCAAATACTGCTTAGATTCATCATCTAGCTCTACCTGCTGGTAAGCCTGGGTAAGATCTAGCTTAGTGAAGTATTTTCCACCAGCTAACTTGGCAAACAGATCTTGTGTTTTAGGCAGAGGGTATTTGTCCACGTCTAACCATGGATTTATGGTTACCTTGTAGTCACCACAAATTCTGACCTCACCATTAGTTTTTGGAATACATACAATTGGAGTAGCCCATTCACTATATTCTACCGGACTACAGACTCCTTTCTCTAGTAGTTTGTCTAACTGCTTGTCAACAGCTGCACTCAAAGCATACGGTACTGATCTAGCCTTACAGAATTTCGGCTAAGCATTCTCCATGACTCCATGAAGTGTAAGTACTGAATCCAATTCCTACCCATTAGAGTTGGACCACTTCCCTTTGACACTAACAAAGTTAGCCTTTCTGTCTGATTTCTACATTGTGCTGTCACTTGGAATTCACACAGTAACACAATTGGCTCTGAAGAGTATGTTTTCAGACTAACATCACATGGTTGCAGCTTACACTTATTAAACCTTCGCTTGTACAACTTCTCTGAAATTATGCTCATGGCTGCACCTGTGTCTACTTCCATTTTTATCTGGACACCATTACATCTTATCATTACCATGTATGGCTTCACATACTCACTGTCACCTTTAACTGAAAACAGTCCAAAGTCCTTTTTGACCCCTGGTGCTTCCATGTTAGCACAGTTCTCAGTCTCTGGATGATGTCCTCGCACATCCAGGTTGTGTGCAGCTCCACCATTCGGAGATGCAGATTGATGCCTCAGCCGTGTGGTACCTGGTCCCTTGTCCGGTGCTTTCCTCGCGACGTAGCGGGTCCGTTGCTCGGCTGTGGTGGTTTTCGCAGCGGCACGCTGTTTGCTAAAGGAGTTGCCTTGGCCGTAGGTCTCTCTCTGCAATGCGTTCCTACAGGCCCGTTCCAGGTGTCCCTTCTTATTGCAGGCCCTGCACTGGAAATCCTTGTACTTGCAGTTGGCAGCAGAATGTCCTTCTCGTTGGCATCGGTAGCAGGTGTCTCTTGGCACTCAGTGTTTGCTTCCTCTCACTCTTTTCGCGCGCGTGAGGTTTCCATTTGCTCCTGCTCACGCTGTCTGTTCTCAGCGGGGTGTGCTGGAACGTTTTTAAACTCAAAATTGTTCACAATGTCCTTCACTTTTGTCCAAGTTAGCTTTTCTCCATAAGCGGCAATCAACAACTTAGTTCTCAGCTCCTTACTGCTGATTCAATAAACTAGTTGATCCCGCAACTGCTCTTCGAGCGTCGCGCCAAATTCACAAGTGGCAGCAAGTCCTTGTAGTGCAGCAATATATTCTGACAAAGACTCTCCATTTTGTTGCTTTCGTGCACGGAAAGTATAACGCTCACTTAACACGTTCTTCTTTGGCACATGAAATTCCCTTAGAGCTTTTACAATGTCATCATATGTAGATTCAGACGGCTTTTTCGGAGCTAGCAAGTCTCTCAGTAATGAGAAAGTCTTTGCACCTACCACAGATAAGAAAACGGCCCTTTGTTTTCTTGTTCAATTCCGTTGACCTCCACAAATTGTGCAAAACGTTGCTCACACGTTTCAAAACTTTCGCTGCTCTCGTCGAAGCACAAGCCCGCCTCACTGCTAAAGACAGCCATCTCTGGTTCACTTGCTTGCTAGTTTCTTTTGTCGACGTTAGCTAGCGTTAGCATTTTCGTTCGCTTCAAAACTCAATTGTGGTTAAGAAATCCCATCCTCGTCGCCAATTTGTTGTGTCCGAGTGGGGGCACGCATTTAACAAACAAGAAGCGTTGAAGATACCCTTATTGTAACTTTATTATTTATTTGTTTCTTGTTACTGGCTACCCTGGCTCATCAGGAGCGCAAAGTGGAGTGAAGGTCGCGTCAATTAACAGAGGGTGAAAGTGGGGAGCGCAGCCCCTTTATAGTTCCCCCATGACATAGAGGATCATGGGAGCTGTAGTAACAATGAATACACAACATAATTCAATACAGATTTGTTTTCTATCAGCAATGTACGTATATTCTAGCATCTAATGTAATCTTGTGATTCCTGTTCTTTTAAAGGGGTGATTGACTGGGTTTTTTGAGTATTTTACACTGTTCCTTAAGGTCTCCGAATAGGGTATGTAACATTGTTTTGGCTGAAAATGGCCCGGGTGCTGTTCTATGCTCTCTTTTACATCCAGCAGTTTTTTCCCGGGAAAAAACGCTAGCTTTTCCCCTTATATCATTGTTATTTAGATGAGCTGTGCGCTGATTGGTTGGTTTACAACGAGCGAAGCTGCGGAGCAAAGACGGCCAACAGCACTCACTGAAACAAGAAGGTGGCGACTTGAAATAAAAACGTACAAATAAATATATTGTGTCTACACAACACTGTTTTCAACAGATTGACTAGATATAATTTGAAATGATTACGGTAGTTTCCACGTCTGTTGTCGAAGCAAACAGAATCGCCTTAGGTGGGTAACGTTAGCACTACAGCTTAGCATACAAACTATCGTGATTCAACACAGCTTCAGTTAGCTCTAGCTATCTTACTGAAAAATAGATCTGGACAAACATGCATCTGAATTGTAGATTTACATAACAACACGGGTTATTTATTTGAATGAAACATAGTCAGGAACATGAAATAACGTAAATCCAATTGCCAATAAACTAGGCTAAATCATAACACATTCATGCTCTTGCGTTAGCAAGCTAAACTGGTTTACATGCCTAGTATAGGTGTTTTCGCTATCTAGCTGTTCTTACATTCCTTGCAAATCACCGATGAAAAACAGATGAGCTTGAGTCTAGTTAACATTGACTAGACGGTTATGGCTGATGTTTGTTTATACCGTAGCATTGAAGATCTCTGTGCAGTTGCGCGAACCATTTCACCAAGGACGGTTTTAAAAACCTGGGAATATGTAAAGCAGGATTTGCTATGAAGCTGTTGCTAAAAAGAGGTGCGTTCCGACCTTAGTTATGTTCATCAGAACCGCAAACTGTAGTATGATTTTGTCAGTAACAGTTATTAGCAATGCTAACGTATCCTGTATCTAGCACAGCCTTTCTCCAGTTATTTCGAATAGATAATCTAGACAGGCGTCAGCAAAAGGCTAGACTGCTTTCGTTTTCGGGCTATTTTTTTGGAAGCTTGCCTTCTAATGCCGACTACAGCTAGTCTAGCTAGTCATTTGCTAAGTAAGGTATGTTGATGTGTTTAGAAACGTAGCGTCGCTACCTCGGACTGGGCAAGAACACCAGTGAGTGGGCTGGTCTGCATGTACATTTTGGGGCGTGACAAAGACACAGACCAGAGCCAATTGAATGCGCGATACCCTCCCGACGTCAGTAGGGTGGATTTTTCCAAAAGCTACCGTTCTACAGCTAGATTTTTTCTTTTTGAGATTTGCATGGGAAATAAGTTTCAATGGACTTTGAGGTTCACTGTATGTTCATTTTACCCACCGAACTGTCGTTATTCAACTATGACAAGGTAAAAACGGTTTTGCAGTCAGTGACCCCTTTAATGGTTTGAAGTTCCCACTTTACACCCTCAAAGCCGCGGGAACATATTTTATCAGGTGGGTGCTGGGGGTGTGGGGGGCTTAATGTTGCGGAGCGGTAGGGACGGACTGGGAGTAATAATAGGCCCTGGACTTTGATCCAGACCGGCCCACCAGAACCGGCCCCCGTATACACCACCACAGCTATACCCTGCTAATGAACGCACATTCTGTGTTTGATGTGATGCTAGTTTGGGAGTTTGTTCCTTAATGCGAGCGCACAAGCCAATATGAGCGCAAAATAGTTGAGCTTTATGTAAAATAAACATATTGTTTTTCAATTGGTAAAACCTTGTCTAGTGAAGGTGATGTTTTTTTTGTGATACTCAGGCACATGTTGTATGCCCACCAGCAAGCCGAATATAAGCAACATAAAACAAACACATTATTTTGAATCAGAAGATACATCTTTGAAAACCACAAGGCTTGATCCAGGTCAGTCAGGCGGGATTCAGTGTGGAACAAAAAGGCTCACACAAGGACATGAGTTTAAAGCCACTTTAGGGCCTGGCATTTCCCACTCAATTGATTTGCTCCAAGTCATTTTGTGCCTTGCAGTTGATGTCCAAGACTGTTGAAAATATCACACAAAGGGGCCCTGCCTGACTTTGTAAGTACACTAAGTAAGGCAATTATCATGAAATCCGATAAAAACAATTTCACTATTTTTGTGGACAGTTGTTTTATTGACTAATCAAAAAACATGTAATTATTGATCCTTTATTCAAACAAAGAGGGAAGGGTCATTTATGAGTGGCATTTTGTCACAGACAGCACACAACATTGTAAAAAAAATTATGTCCAAACTTTACAGCAAGTGCACACTGGAATATACACAGTCTTGGCAGCTCTTGAACCGTTCAGCAAACAAAAACAAAAAAACAGCTGCATCCGCCATCTTTACCCACCCTCTCCTTTTTTTTCTCAAACCTTTTTTCCCCGCTTTCTCTCTAGCACCATGGAGCTTTTGTGCAGCAGCAGAGGACGGAGGAAATGCTGTGACCTCACCCCAGCTTTCCACACCCAGCACACTGGGAATAGTGGTGGGGCCAGCTCAAGTTGGGATGAGCCCCAAAGTTAGAGGCCCCTTTGTCCGGGAGTCATCTCAGGGGAGTTAAAGACAGCTGTTTCAAAGCTTAAACAGATCCACATCACTCAGAGAGGAGCACATTGTCCAGGGAGAAGTTCCATCAACACAACCTTTAAAGGAGTTGCCGAGGAGGGATATTGCATGTGGTAAGTGCATGTGAAGAGCAACGAGAATCATATCTAATGAGAGCAGGCGTTGAGCCACAGCACATCTAGTGGCTCCAAATCCAGATTGAATAAACCAAATAAGAAACCAAATGAGAAATATAATTTGCACTGTGTATTTATTACTAATGGTAGAAGAATATTAAGGTTGTCAATGCAACTTAAATCCCAGAAAACTTTAGAGAAACGTCAGAAAAACACTAGAGATAATGGTTGAGAGGTCCCTCCTAATGGGGATCCAATATGATGTTCTTTGTACTTATGAATGGAATCCATTTTTGATAAGAACAAATTTGCCTTGTATGGGCAACAAGAGGGACATTGCACTGTCCAGCAAAAAGTGAGTGAAAATCATTTTTACGTGACATGTATAAACTAGGTCTCTATAATGTAAGGCTCAGATACTTTGATGTCAGACACAACAAGTCATTTTCATACCTTTACTTGTGACCTGCACTTATTCTCCCTCACACTCAGTCCATAGACATACACGGTTCACACAGTAGCGTATATGAATAAGATATAGGCCTACTTAAAATAATTAACTTACAAAACGAGAGTACTTTTCTAACTATGTGCAAAAAAAATAAAAGAATAATAAGTCAGATCTACCAATGGTCCAATTTTTTTTACTAGATTTCTATAGACTTGTTTCTACTCTATTTCTATTACTTCCGTATTAGACATTAGAAGGAAGATGCCTTTTTAACGTGATGCACGCGGCCAGACGCGGCTCAGACTATTGCAAAGTGGATTCGTGTTCTCTTCTTCAGTCTCCGCCCCTTTAAGATTCAGTGCAGCAGTACGGGCTTTGTGGATTGGGGGGAGGCAGTGCGGATTCTTCCAGTCACTCCCAGCTTCTTGCCCGCCCAGCCTCTCGTTTGCCCATTGCGGACTCAAAGCGGTGAAGTTCGACACTTTTTATTCGAGTGGTAAGTCCAATATGTGTTGTTTTAGAGATAAGTCGTTATTGGATATGTTTGCTGTGTTGACGCGTATATGTCCCAGTTAGCCTTTGCGTAATCATGTGCTGAATGGATAAAATCACTGGTATTGTGATGGAGAAAGGTAAAAGGAACCAGGATGACGTGAACCAAGTCTATCGAATTAAGTCTGTTTGCTTTTAGTCAGATAGACGTATTTAATTTGTTATTTTCTAATGTATTGCAACTGCTTGTAGATTGATTTCAGAATAGCCTAGGCCATATTTACTGTAAATTGCATAATAGAGGATCATAATTATATATGTAGATGTGATAGTATTGATTACTTTGACTTTGACTCAAATATGGATGGAGATACCGGTACAGTGGAATGGATGCAAACAGGCGTGGTCGTGCAGATCGGTGGTGCGGAGCGCTAAGGGTAGTGCTGATTTGACAGTCTGATATGACTTCTATTTTGCCCTTCCCTACACGAAAACCCACTGACATTTCAAATGTTTATATATTTTAAGTTAGGTGTACAAAAAAATGGGTGCTACTTGAAACACTTTATGTACCATTCGCACGGTGCGCAATTGTTGATGCTTCGGCGATGTTGACATCAATGGCAGCGTTTTACTCACATGATGAGAAACAGGCCTATTATACATGACTTGGGAGCCCTGCTTCTGCCATTATATACAAACATTGGGGCCTCTAAGCGTTGGCAGTGTCAATTTCCCATTTTAAGCAATTCACCTTCATTCATCAAATATTACCTCATAAATGTACGCATCTCAGCATTGTACTTTCATTGTAATGTGTGTATAATAACATCATCAAAATACGCGTTGATTGCCTTTCCGTCGATATATTGTAACATTGTATTGAAATACTTTGATTTAGTGAGTTACGGTGATGCGGACCTTTCAACCTGAAAACATTTCAGCGCTGCAGTAATGCGGCCTAGTCGAGTCAAGTCCTCAGTTATAGCATGCAAGATCAAATATGGGCAATATGACCGGGTTTACACGCCAACCATTTTATCAGTTCGTCATAGAACAACACGGTGATGCTACACTTCTGACACTTACAGTGCATGTGTCAGAAAAGATGCTCGTGAAGGATTTTCTAAAGGGACTCTACAGAGCCACTTCATATCCTCGACACCAATATAAGAGTTGAGGAAGTTAGAAATTGATAGCATGTTAACATCTATTATATTATTTCATTAACTATCTGTCTGTCTGTCTGTCCTAGTAAACTAGTAGTAATGCTACATGTGTACTTTTAAAACATGAAAGAATCGATAGTTACATCCCTAACATATGTATGTGCTAAGTGCTTGGCACTCAAGAGCATTTTCCAATTAGTGCTTGATGGATCTATTTTATCAGTAGCATCAGCCCCATCCAGACTACCTCAGTGAGACCCACAGTCTGGCCTTGCCCCCACTTAACATATCTAAAAGCACCTAAAAGGTGGAGTCATCTTACAGGGTGTTCGTCTTTTACCAAACAGTGACGTGAAAGACACAGTCCAAAATGATGCGAAAGACCATTTATGTGGAATCAGTGTTTGGCTGAAAACTGTTTGGCTGGATGATGCTTGGCTGATTGAGGCATGGGTGGGGTTTAAGTTGTCTGTGTTTGTGTAGTGTTTGTACTGTAATGGTTGTCTGTGTGTGTGTGTGTGTGTGTGTGTGCGCGAGCGAGCGCATTTGAATAAGTATACTCAAATCTGTACACATTGAGGTGCAGTGTCATATCTAGTCTTTACCAATACCCTTAGTAGATTTACATGCACTGCACAACTTAGCAACTTTGCAATATGGTTGTACTTTCCAGGGATAAGTGGATGTTAATTTAACATAATCTTAAACGGCCCCTGTACAACATCCTTCCTCCATAATGTTCCTTTTGCAATTTTATGTAACTACAATGTTGTTAATATAGGTTTTGTTATGTACACGGGAGTCAATGTAATCTTAATGTAAAGCCGATTTTGTACATGTTTTCAAATGTTTTACTGTCCGTGTGAACCCTAAACATGACTAACTTTACAGGTTGTCAAACTGCTCTTTGAAATCATGACTGGTATCACAACAGCCTGTGTTACTATAGGGCAGGTGGTGGAGAGGGGTGGTATCCTAGGCATGGAAGGGAGGAGGACATTACAACTGTATGGGGTATGGGGGGGGGGACGGGACGCAGCTGTCACCAAAGGAGTGACAGGTGAGGGCCACATGGCCTTACTATGCTGTGTGTGTGTGGATACACTTGTGTTTTTTTGTGAGTTTTTGTGTAAAGTGTGAATGAGGAGGTTGTTTTGGGAGTGGTCAAACATTTTGAGCATGCCAGGGTCACCTCCCTCTCGCTGGTCAGTCAAACATCTCAGCCATTGCAAGCATGTTTCCACAGCTGTGTCTTGTAGGCTAAGAGGAATTTACGCTCTTATTTCTGGGTCCAAGTGTCTGAGAATTCAAAGAAACTCAACTGTTTGTCTTGCAGCTATCCCTGTTAGGCCGAGATCTACAAAAGTAATTGAATTACTAAGTGAGCGGATGGGGATTTATTTAACTGTAAGAGTGCTTGCTTGTGTGTTGTTGTAATTCAACCACACAATGTGTCACCAAACCACTTAATAAATTATCTTTCATCATACATACAGACGGTGTATTAAAGAGTCTCTTTGACTAGAGAAGAATAAACGTGGTGTTGAATAAAATCATAACAATAATAAAATAAATACTATTTTGTCTAAAAGTTGAGGCATAGGTTTTTTATGAGAAAAAAAACTTACTGTAACTTTGCAAATCACAATATCCTCAATGGCTGCTTTTTAATGGTCTACTGGAGTTCTAGTGGGAAGCACACAAATCTGCTTGCTCATGCCATGCTACTGGAGTTCTATAGTACACCTGAACTACAGTATTAACAGCATGTTACAGTAAATTCAGGAACTTACATGAGTAGGATTAGACTCTTCAAAACAAAATGTTACAGATCTTTCCAGGTACACAAGTTGACCCTTGATTAAAAAGTAGTCAGAAACCACCACAGAAAAGCAGAGCAGAGAGAGAAAGAGAATTCAAGAGAGAGAGAGTGCTCCAATTGGAATGCACTGTATGTTTGCTCTGCTGAAGCACTTTTATTGTGTTCTCTGCTATCTAACCCCAAACAGAACATTTCAGCGGAAATGAGAGAGTGAGGAGCCCTTGGGACTGGGCGAGGGCCCGGCCTCTCTTGAATACTTTTTCCTCCCTCTTCCCTCCTCTCACTTTTTGTAGATATTTGATACACTGTAGCTTGTGTGATATTCCCTCAGCTCGCTCTCTAGGTACATGGCACATTGCAGGCGAAGTGCACACTTTGTTGGGGTGATGTATCACTTTTGACTCCAGCTGGAGCCCACAGAGCAGCTCCAGAGCATTAGCCCTTCTTCACATCGTTTTTTAGTGAGAATGAGTTGCAATGATATTTTAGCTGGCTATTCTCCCGCCTGGCTGATACAGGCTCCCAGCTGTATTTGAGTCAGATAACTTACAGTTTCAACACATTAGCCATTTACACAGCTGGGTGGGAACCAAAGGAATTTAGATGACTATGGGTGCACAGCTGTGTCTCACACCCTGGAGTCTGACATTGAAGGGAGAAGCCGGACAATTATGGTAAGACTGGTTGTTGGTTTGGAATGGTTGAATTTGAATTGACAGGAAAAATATATATATTTAGTTGATAAACAATGCATTATCTTAGAAGTATAAAGTATATAGCATTCAATATACTACTGTACATAGTTCATTACCTTCACATTCTTCTGTTTAACCTCAGGGAAAATGTTACCAAGAGTTGCTGGAAACGTTGAGCTCATACGTATTAAATACATTTCCAGTGCCATGGTACCATAAAAGCAGGAAGCGCTGACCTGATGTTGTGCACTTTTCATATGGCTTGTAACTCAGTTTGACACATATTTTATATAAAAAACTAAAAACTAAATGTGTTGTGGACAAATACATGTTTTATTACATTTCTAAACTGCAAAGTAAGGTATTTAATCTATTGAGAGGAACAAGGTGCATGTGCAATATTAATGAGTAGGACTCAATGTGGCAGAATTAGGTATGACGCTTAGTTTTGTAAGGATTGAATGACTGTGGGAGTGTTTTCTTGCCCTGTGTAAGACAGAGTGGGAGTATAATGACATCCAGACCTCAGCTCTGAGTACTGCACTTCAGTTTACACTGGTACAATTCCAAGGGGATGTATTCCATTCTGATCTTCACACCGCCAGATCGAGAATTAATGTAGATTTCAATCATTCTGGCCATGATTATACAAACATATATATTTTGGTGCATTGTTATCTTTTGTTTTCTTTAACTCACACATTTATTTTATACCCATAGTTGCCTGACCTGGGTTAAATCGCTTGTCAGTTGTGTATACACAAATGTTATGTAGTTATGGACCTCTTTTCACCTGTTAGCATAAATGTTTGGACGATAGATTATTCATCTGTTTTAGTCAGGAAGACGGGAGATCTGGCTCTGTTTACTGGAGGTTTCCAAGCTCTTACTCAGTTAGTCCATATGTCAACCCTGTTGCCATGGAGTGGCTTCTACATGAAAGTAGGATGAAAACCAAGTGATTTCAAATGATGTGAAAGTATACTGAACTGGTTAAGAATTGATAGTAGTGTTCAATGGTCACTTATTTGTCCTCTGAGTCAGGCCTAGCCCAGTAGTCTTCTCCCTGGTATGTGGTTTCTTCTCCTTGGGCCATTAATACCATCCAGAGGAAGGAGGTGATAAGTCTATCCCTCTCCCCTCTCACACCATCATTATGTGGTCCAATATGTTTCTCCACTCTGGCAGAGACAAGTGTGAAACTCTGTAGCCTTTCACTGGAAGATATACGTTTTCAAGAGTTCAAGATTGTTATTCTATTTATGTATTTATTACTTAACTTCTCCGGAAATGTCTGAAATGTTTACATTTGTTAAGTTTCAACTATTTATAAAGTTCAGACTTTAACCTTCCTTTAACTGGATAATGTCAAACTCATTGTGTGCAGGACGATAGGGTGTGGAAAAGACAGATCTGTTTACTTGTGTGAGAGCTTAAGGGAGGGACCCTTGGTTGGAATTCCATTCTGCTCACTTGTGCTGTCTGTGATGTCCCTCCAGGGCTGGCTTGCATGTGCACATAGTCACAAAGTCTGTATGGGACTAGGAAAGAAAACGGCAGGCGTTTTCCAGGCTGTGGGCGCAGGAAATGAAGTAATGTTTCTCTGGAATGGTGACATTTTAAGCGCATGACATCGATGGGCCACAACAGAAGACTGGAGTTGTCCCAGACTCATTACTTATTGTCAGAGGCTGGTTGGACTGATTAGATTACACTACAAATACACCCATAGAGAAGACACACTCTGCTTCATCTCAGTAGTCTCAAATGGCTTCATCTCCTTCCCCTATTGCTCTTCTCCACTTATCTGGAACAGAACCAGGGGGAAACAGGACAGACGATCCAGAAGATTTTATGCAGCTTGATAGAAATTCTGAACTACACTTCCATTACATCAAATGAAGTTTGTTAGTGAAAACTGGTTACCGGCAGGTCAGTCGTAGGCCTCTGTCTTCACGATTCTGGGCCGATCCGTTTCGTTGCCAGCGGCGGAGGCAATAACGTCACAAGTGTAACAGACGTGGCCACGCTCCGTCACAAGGTCTACAGGCCGATGTTCGCCACTTGCTGGGTTCGAACACGCCACCTCTGCCTTGCCAAGCGTGACCAATACCAGCTACGCCAACGAAAAGTTAGCTCCGCGTTGATGCGGGTGGCCCGTTATATACTTGAGGAGTGAGTTTCACCGATTCACACAAGCACGCTCACAGCCGTATGTAAAAATGTTGTTGGTGTGGAAGTTCTTCACTGTGAGTGAAGAAGACACAAAGCTCACAATTTGTAAAAACTGTCAAGCTAAATTAACCCGTGGGGGAACCACCTCGACAATGTTCGGAACAACAAACCTAATTAGATACAACACCGTCACCCAACTGAACATGCCCAGTTGGAAGAAGCTAAAAAAGTAAGCAAGCAGCCTTACTTATCTTTCCTTGGTATGAGTGAGCGCCTAGCTCACTTGGCTTGGCTGGAAATTTGATAGATGAGAGGAGAAACCGATTGTCAGGTGACAAGGCAGAGATGTTCATGAAGAAAAACTTGACATTAATGATCAAATAATTGAATTTTTTTCTTTTTTTTTACAATCCAGTTTGGTTTAAAGGCTTGTAGGCTAATCTTTGGACATTTGAATGACAAGTAAAAAATAAAAAGGTCAATTTATAGTAGAAAATTACATCTGTTTTGTTATTTAAAACAGCTCATTTTCAGTTCATTGAGTTCAAGTGAGATATGCTGTAACATAGTGCAGTATAGGGTAAATTGTAATGTTAAGTAATTTTATTACATTTAAATTAAAACTAAATAATTGTAGTTTTTCCAAAAAAACGAACGAAATCATACCGGCCAAGAAAATTGCAATCAGTGTATCTCTAGTTTGTGTATTCTTTAAAACTGCTTTTCTTAACCTTGAACATCTGTTATCCATATCTCCCCATTAGCATGACAGTTTTCTCTTCATACTATCGTCATCCATCTTGGAAGGAGCTAAACAATACATGACAATAGGGGATCTGGAAATGTGCCTTTGCAAACAGCTCACTAGCTATCCATTAGCACATTTGTCATGCTTAGCTGGTTCCAGCTGTTGCAACAATGAAGGGCATAATACAGATAATTTGTATTTAAATAGCATTTGTCTTGCATTTTATAATGATGTTGCATACACACGGTAATGGTGTTCACATAGCTGACCTCAGTTCCATTTCAGTTCCATGCATTTAGGACATTAACTAAAAATGCAGAACAGATTGTAATAGAATGGATTGTTTGAACAGTATTGATCTCAGGCTTTAGCATCTCAGACGACTTCCCAAAACCACTCCATTCCTTTCCAAACATAACACAACTGTACAGTTAATGAAGCAGGGTACACAGCCGTAGACTGTAAAAATGGAATGTAAGGACTCAATTAGCATTTTGGATGGTCAGCTCTGGGAATTCCTTAACTTCGATTTAAAGGATAGCCTAGATCTCAGGATCCCCTTAAAATCAGAATATATTCTAAAACTTGTCCCCCTGTATGGTGCTTAGAGCCTATCATGATGGATTGCCCCTGAAGGGGATGAGTGGTGGGGACTGCAGTTACGTCAGTTAAGTTCAGAGCTAGCCGTAAACCAGGAGTTATGGCCAACTTTGAAAACAGTACTTTTGCTAGTCCAATATTTTAGAATCTATTATGTGCTTGTGGTGGACCTTGTTTTAATAGGTTATAGGTTCTACACTCTAAATCAGTTGCACAGTTGGGTCCGGCAGTAACACACATTCTATGCGCATGTTTCTAGTTAGTGTTTAAAACTCCCATCCAATAATTATTTTGTTGTTGTATGCAGGTCTAAATATATTACACATTACAAAGTGAAAAGATCAGCTGCAAGCTTCATGCCTTGCATTGCTACAGTATGAATGAAGCCCAAACAGTTTATGGAATGGTATTTTCACAGTTGCGTCAGAATTCAGTTTTGAGGTGGGGTCGGGGTTGGGATGTTTAGAAGGCCTATGTGCAGTTGGTATCACACAGTCACCAGTCTGGGATTGTGGGGATACCTGCGTGTGTGTAGTGTGTGTTTGTTTGTGTGTGTCTGTGTGCACGTGTGTCTGTGTGTGTGCTACAGTCAGGGATAATGGTGCATCGACCACAGGGTTGCCCGCAGAAAATGTGTTAGTTAAGGTTGTAGGGTGGGGTTTGCCGTCAGACCGGAAGGGGGGGGGGCGGCAGGATGCAGTTGATAGACTAATGCGGTGGGGGGGGGGCTAGTTTGTGCGATAGGCTAATGCGTTCTGCAGAGAAGAGAGACTGGTGTTGGTCACGGTTGGGTACGGAAGGGAGAAAACAGGACAACGGCGGATTTCGCTATCATTTAAAAAAACTGACTACGTAGTTAAGGTGGCAGGCGTGTGTTGCCTTAGGTGGCCGGCTGTGTTGGCATGCCAGCGTGTGTAAGCTTGTGTGTACGTGTGTGTCCAATATGTATTGGTTATGTGTAAAAATAGGATGTAAATTACAAAACACATTAAATATCGTATTACTTAGTATTACTTATTAAATAACGTTAATTTTTGGTGCAGCGTTTATTCAAGGCCAGCGTTAATTTCTTGAACTGTAGCTGCAGTGTAGCCATAGACAACTTTGTTGCTGACATTTTGACAAATGAATCATGCAGCTAAAAACGCAGGTTTCATTTGCTACCGCTGACCTCCTTGTCTATTCTTTGTTTGTCTATGAGTGCGGCAACTCCCTTTCTCATTGGCTATCAATAAGGTGTGCTTTGGTAGTACAACTGTCTCAAATACAAGTATTCTAAATTACATTGTGTAGAAATCTAATCTGAAGCAGCATGCCTAAACGTTCATACACGTTAGCTTTCAAACAGAAAGCTCTGCAGAAAGTTATGTACATTTGTAATAAATACTGGGGTTGAATTTAACCAATTAAATAACCGTTTTTATTCAAGGGCGGCGTTTATGACACAACGTTCATTTTTGGTGCAGCGTTTATTCGAGGGCGGCGTTTATTCGAAGAAATACGGTACACAAAACTGGGCAGATTGTGGAGATTTAAAATCTGATCTATTCTCTTATAGTAGAATGTGCCACTAGGCTGGTAAATAATGCATGGTTGTCATGTGCAATCCTCTGCTCAGCTTCAGTAAAGAAAGTGTCAGAAAACTGCCAAATCAAGCTAATGTTAAATGAAAGCTTGAAGTGTAATTAGTAAATGGCAGACGGTTGCTAGAAAAGGAATGTATGTACTCCCTCTTCCAGACAGTTTTATGTGATATGGTGAAGAGATATGAAGCCTGGGTTCACACAGGCTGGGGCCTCACAATAACGGCTACTGTTAGACAGCACAAAGGTTGCTGGGTACTCAAAGCTCCATGGTGATTTGCCAAGCTAGTATCCAAGCTGCTACAATTTCCGCTATCACTTAGAGTGAGGGGGAGGATGAGGCAGACAGTGATAGCTGAACAAAAGGTTGTCGGCGAACTGTCCTTTTGGAGCCAAGTGTGAGCAGAGCGTTTTGTAAAAAAGTTGATGTTCAGGTTCTGAACGTTTGCTTTTTCCAGATAGCCACTAGATTAGTTTGATGCCGTTTTGTTACAGAATTTTCTCTGTTTTGTGTGTTCCTGAATGTTAAGTGTATTGCCTCTGCAATTCTGTTCCAAAACTGCACCTCAGGGCTAAAATCGTATTACTTTGGCCTATGCTAAAGTAAGATGTATTATGACTACATCTCTCTATTAATGCCAGGAATATATGTGTGTGTGTGTGTGTGTGTACAAATTAGAATGGGTTTAGTTTACCATGATCAGTTCAAGAACCGGGCACTCTGCAAACTTCATATTCAGCATATGTCCTCTTTATAATCCAACAGAGTGCAGTGCTGCAATTGACGTTGTTTGGATAAGCATTTCAACATAAAATAATGAAAAATTATGAACAAATAATTTGCAGCCAGTTTGGCTTGCTCTCTTCGCATCCCGGCCCCTTCACTCTGATTGGTCCTCTAGTCTGGAGCGAGTTTCCTACGAAATATCGGGCACTGTCTTCTAAATTAATATTTTGCAGGTGTCCTTCTTATAATCCAACGGAGTGCAGTACCACAATTGAACTTTGATTAACAAAGGCATGTAATGTAATTTACTGATGGACCAACTGGCTACTGGCTGGTGGACCCAAATGCACAACTCCACAGAAGGCACGGTTGACTGGTTTATTGGAATAAAGGTTAAGGAGAACGAAGGAGATCCGGACCGGTGGGGCAGGCAGGTGTGGCAGGCAGGCAGATGAACAGGAGGATGTGGCACAGTATGTAACAGGCAGAGAGAAAACAGAGTTATTAGGAGTGTACTAACAAGTTATATAAACATAGCATAGGAGCCGGTACTAACAACGTAGGAGAAGCGTTGAACCGCCGATGAGTCACTGGAAAACAGGGGTTGAAACAACGTGGTGCTGATGAGGGGATGAGTTGCAATTTCACAGGAGGGATGGAGAATCTGGCAGGAAACCTAGAGCCAACACCTGTGAAAAACAGAAAACCTGGCCCGGATCAGGCCAGGGGACATAACAATTAACTAAATGTTTAGATGTTTGTGGTGGTAAGACAATTTATCACAGAACTAATATAGTACATTTTGATCAACATAACATAAGCAATTTATAATGTAGGAAACAGCAGACAAATTGAAACTACATAATCATTTGCATGAATGTAGGCTACCACAGCATTGGCAATTTGACTAGAATAGATGTGGAGGTTGAACAAGTATTTCAAAGATGACAGAGTAATTTGTGATCTGAGAAATATAGGTACCAAAACCACTGAGAAGAACTGTCAGCACCAGCTGCATCACAGGCACTGCACTATTTATCTATAATTCCAGAAATCTCTGTGTGTCACTGGTGTCATTTCGGGTACTGTGCCCAACCTACAATTCCAGGAATCTGTGTGTGTGTGTGCCACCAATTTTATCACGGGCACTATGCACTATCTATAGTTCAAGGAATCTGTATTTGTGTGCTTCACTGACATCTTAATCACTTACTGCATCACGGGCACTGTACACTAGTAATGTAAAGGCTAGACACTGAGATGTTGTTGTTATTGACATTGACAAAGTACAGCCTCTCTAATCTCCACACCAATCACTCCATTTCAGCTTGTTATATTTATGGACTGGTGAACAACTGTGGGGAGGGTGGTGGCTGTAGCTCAACAGCTGCATCTTTTGGTGGAGAGGAAGTATCTAGCTAGGCACAAGGAAGCCGAGGACCTCTAGTGGTCGGGTGTAGTAGATGTTCCAAATCAAAAAGGTGCTTACTGGAGAGCAGCAAACTTGAGACAAAACACATGGTGTTAATGACATTCAAATCCATTTCAATACCAATAATAAGGCAGTTTCTTCTACGGTGGACAGACACATTTCTATGAAAAATGCATGTACACCGTTTTTATATTTTCAAGTAAAGCCTGGAGTTGCATAGTTGGCTCATCTTACCTGATCCATTATAACTCATGTCCCTTAGGACTTCATTCCTTTCAAGGAAAAAAAGAACAACACTATCCATATGCAGGCCTCCCCCATTTCCTAGTGGAGTGAATGATCTCAGCACCACTCCTCTTACATCCAGTAAATGTTTGTACGGCTAATGCATCATAGCTCATCAACTTTCTGCTGAACCTGAAATAAAAATTAATAGTTTAGATGGGCATGTTTTGATGACTTTGCAAGTTTGACTGATTTGAATTATTTTGTTTTAAGCAAAAATGCGATTGGAACCATTGTTAGTTGGAATTATTACTGAGTTACCTAAATCAGTTACCTGAATGACTTATCACTCTTCTGACTCATAAATTGCGACTCATATTCATGTTTTAACTGAAACTTCCACCATGTAGAGCAATCTAAATAGAGTTTATGACAGTATCAAAGAAAGTCTGTTCAGTTGAGGCCACCAACAACTTTCAAATAAACAGTATGACCAATAAATACTAAGAACTAATCTTAAAAACAGAACATCATTTAAAAAAGTTGTTGTAAGATAACACCAAAATAAATAATGCTATTGATAATTTTTCAACAACTCAAAAATAAAAGGTTGACATCTACTCTTTGCGAGCCAGAGAAGCAAAACAACTGTATCAAAACATCACTAGGGATCAGAAATAGAAGCACTGTAGTGCAGTATTGACCAGCTGATGAAATGGGAGGGATACTTCCTGGCACTAATGGTCCAGGAAGGGGTGATGCATCAAAAGCGGAGGAAATGTTGGCGTATGTTTCCACAGATAGATAGATTTCTAAAGACATTAGCAACCTCCCCTTTCTCTTATGAATGTGTATAGCCTTTGGTGACTTAAAAACAAGGACACAAGTGCTGTGTCCTTGAGCATTTACAGCAATGACAATAACAATGGTGTCTAAAATCAGTTCTTTGCAATTGTGACGCTAATGCTTGATGATAGGATGGGACAGAATAACAAATTAATCTTTGAATATACAACTGCAACCCCAGTATTTTGGTGTGAATTTCTTTGGTCAGCTGATATCGCTAACATAACAGTGTCTTTTGAACGTTACTTGTTTAGTGATTAGTGTTAAGGGGGGGAGAGAGCAAGGGAGAGTGGGAGAGAGGGAGAGAAGGAGAGGTAGGTAAGAGTACACCCACATTGGTTCCAGTATTTGGTTGCAGTTTAAAATCAATAATGCTCCAGCAGACAAAGCTCTCATGAACCTTTCATGGTTAATAGGGTTTGGAGTCGTTCTCTCAATCTTTTGAAGTCATCAGTTTCTCGTTAAGAGTTAGAGTGGCCCTATGTAACTTCCTGTTTACACAAATTGCATAGTCCCTCTGCCTTGGTAAACAGCAGGTCAGTGCATGTATATCATATCACTGTAAAAAGTAACATCGTTGATGATATGGTAGCATAGTCATTTAGTATGATAATGTAACCTTAATGTGAAGTGTTGCCACATTTAGTCAAGTTTGACAAGTGTTTCATTTATAGCCAATAGCTAAGTCAAATCTGTTGTGTTTTCAGCAGGCAAGTTATTGTAAGAATGTTACTCAATGCATTGGTATAGTCTACCACTGTCTGTACATGTATCTCATTAAATATGTAACAGGATTAATGATCAAGTATTGGGCAGAATAATAGTTTATGGCTGATTTATATACCTACAGAGCAATGCAATTCAATTTTCAACAATGTGACAGCGAATATATTGTTATGAAGTTTTATCTAATCACTGGCCATTGCCACTCAACATGTCTGTCTTTTTGATAATCCTCTTGCCAGCAATATACTGTATCAATAACATTTCAATGCACTTAAAAAACACTTAAAGGAAGTTAAAAAAACTGTAGCTCTGCAGGGCCCTTACGACAGGTACGACACATAACTGACTTAAAAGATTTAAAAGCAATCTGAGCAAGATGGTTAAGCTATTTATAGAAAAGGGTTGTTTTTGCTTGCTCACAGATGGGTATGCTAGTTAGTTAAGTGTATCATCTGTCTTGTTTGCACACATTTTAATACTGGGTTGATACTGCCTTATTCATAGTTTTAACTTGTTGTCGAAATACACATTTTATCTTCATATTTACTTGCTGTTTTTGATGCCAACCATAAGTGACATGGCGCAGTTAATTTTACTGGGGGAATCATTGGTCCAGTCAAAGGCTGTATCTGCAAATCTTTTTGGAGTTGGGTGATAAATCCTTTTTTCTATTACATGTTTGCTCTAATTGTCAAAGATTTTACATGCAAAGCCCTGTGTTCTAAATCTACCCTACAAAGTAGAACCAGCAAGGTAGACATACAATATAATGAGAATGTAGGCATAGTAATATTTCAACCCTTTCTTGGTTGTTTCTGATGTGTTTAGGGTACAGCAGAAACCTTACAGATCTAAATGCCAAATTGTACCAGAAGATGGCGCTGTTTTTTTAAATGTCATCCTCACAGAGGATTAAATATCTTAACTCCTTGAAAACATGAATGTCTTATTTCATTAATGGTCTGAACTAATGATGCTGACAAATGACACATTTCACGGTAGGTAGGTAGGTAGGTAGGTAGGTAGGAAGGTTCTTTAGTAATCCCAAAGAGAATAATAACAGAACAGAAGAGATTGAAGTAATTAAATCAGGGGTATCCAACCTTGTTCCTGGAGAGCTACCTGCCTATAGGTTTTTGCTCTAACCACACTAATTTGACCTGCTTCAACAATAGTCAAACCAGCTAATTGATAGAATCAGGTGTGCTAGATTAGTGTTGGAGCAAAAACTTTTGACATGTAGCTCTCCTGGAACAGGATTGGAGACCTGGGACGTCTTGATCTGCAGTCAATGCTCCACCACTGAGTTATAATTGGTGGCCAAGCCGCGAAGCGGCGAAGCCACATAAGTGTTTCTACCTTTTCTTATTATTATTGGTGGCCAAGCCGCGAAGCGGCGAAGCCACATAAGTGTTTCTACCTTTTCTTATTATTATTATTATTACACATCTTCTCCTCTTGGAGTCTATGGCAGCCCCTAGAACCGTATGGTACAAAGTTGTGAAATTTGGCACACTCATTAAGGACAGTCCCGTCTTCAATTTCACCAAGTTTCATTTGTCCCACTGTAGCACTCTAGCGCCACCAACTGGTCAAAGTTGGACTTGTGTTTACACATGTAACTTTTGAACCATATGGGCGATTTTCAAAAACGAGGTACCGTTGGATTCCCTGGGTCAAGACGATTTCAACACACCCTATGACGTCAATTTCCGGTTATATAGATTTTCCGCCATTTTGAATTTTAAGAAAACACGTTTTTTTGCTACTCCTCCTTCAATTCTTGTCCAATCTTCTCCAGAGTTGGCACACATCATCGTCAGACCAACCCTCACAGAAGTTATTCATGGATTTTGATTTTCAAAACCGTTTGTCCGGTACAGCCAATCAAATTCGGCAGCAAAGACACCAAACAGGAAGTTGGGTCATATCTCAGCAAATCCTTGAGAAATCAACACCAAACTTGGTGTGATGACTCGGAACCCCCTTCTGAGGATGTCCAATCAATTTGGTGTCATGTGATCACTGGGCGTGGCCGCAGGAAGCAAAAATGTGTTTTGGCCAATAACTGTTGATTTGTTTGCCTTTATTAAGTGATTCCTTTGTCTCATGATATCTTGGGACATCCCATGTGTGACCCATGATCATTTTTGATAACAGCCGAATTGATGCGGCCGCCATTTTGAATTACTGAAAAAAAGTTTTTCTCTACTACTCCTACACATGTTGTCAAATCTTCACCAAATTTGGCAGAGATTATCTTCAGACCAAGCCTCACAAAGCCCATCACATGTTTTTTTTGATTTTCCAAACCGTTTGCCCAGTTACAGCCAATCAAAATGTGCAGTTAAGCCATCAAACAGGAAGTTGGGTCGTAGCTCAGCAAATCTTTGATGGATTCGCACCAAACTTGCTGCATAGGCGTTCCGAAACACTGTTCTGAGGATGCTAAAATGTTTTCTGGGTCATATGACTGCTTGGCCACCTCATTGCTGCTTGCAGCTATATTTATACACATCTTCTCCTCTTGGAGTCTATGGCAGCCCCTAGAACCGTATGGTACAAAGTTGTGAAATTTGGCACACTCATTAAGGACAGTCCCGTCTTCAATTTCACCAAGTTTCATTTGTCCCACTGTAGCACTCTAGCGCCACCAACTGGTCAAAGTTGGACTTGTGTTTACACATGTAACTTTTGAACCATATGGGCGATTTTCAAAAACGAGGTACCGTTGGATTCCCTGGGTCAAGACGATTTCAACACACCCTATGACGTCAATTTCCGGTTATATAGATTTTCCGCCATTTTGAATTTTAAGAAAACACGTTTTTTTGCTACTCCTCCTTCAATTCTTGTCCAATCTTCTCCAGAGTTGGCACACATCATCGTCAGACCAACCCTCACAGAAGTTATTCATGGCTTTTTGATTTTCAAAACCGTTTGTCCGGTACAGCCAATCAAATTCGGCAGTAAAGACACCAAACAGGAAGTTTGGTCATATTTGAGCAAATCCTTGAGAAATCAACACCAAACTTGGTATGATGACTTGGAACCCCCTTCTGAGGATATCCAATCAATTTGGTGTCATGTGATCACTGGGCGTGGCCGCAGGAAGCAAAAATGTGTTTTGGCCAATAACTGTAGATTTTTTGGCCTTTATTAAGTGATTCCTTTGTCTCGTGATATCTTGGGACATCCCATGTGTGACCCATGATCATTTTTGATAACAGCCGAATTGATGCGGCCGCCATTTTGAATGACTGAAAAACACGTTTTTTCGCTACTCCTCCTCCAATTTCTGTCTAATCTTCCCCAGATTTGGCTAACATCATCGTCAGACCAACCCTCACAGAAGTTATCCAAAGGTTTTTCATTTTCAAAACCGTTTGTCCGGTACAGCCAATCAAATTCGGCAGCAAAGACACCAAACAGGAAGTTGGGTCATATCTCAGCAAATCCTTGAGAAATCAACACCAAACTTGGTGTGATGACTCGGAACCCTCTTCTGAGGATGTCCAATCAATTTGGTGTCATGTGATCACTGGGCGTGGCCGCAGGAAGCAAAAATGTGTTTTGGCCCATAACTGTTGATTTGTTTGCCTTTATTAAGTGATTCCTTTGTCTCATGATATCTTGGGACATCCCATGTGTGACCCATGATCATTTTTGATAACAGCCGAATTGATGCGGCCGCCATTTGGAATTACTCTACTACTCCTACACGTGTTGTAAAATCTTCACCAAATTTGGCAGAGATTATTTTCAGACCAGGCCTCACAAAGCCCATCACATGTTTTTTTGATTTTCCAAACCGTTTGCCAATTACAGCCAATCAAAATGTGCAGTTAAGCCATCAAACAGGAAGTTGGGTTGTAGCTCAGCAAATCTTTGATGGATTCGCACCAAACTCGGTATAGGGACTCCAAACCCTGTTCTAAGGATGTTTAAAATGTTTTCTGGGTCATATGAAGGCTTGGCCACCTCATTGCTGCTTGCAGCTATATTTCTAAACGTGATTGTTCCTCCTTCCCTTTCAGAGCTTCAGTCGAAGCCGCTGATGTGGATGTGTCATCGGTGAAAGGTGAAAAGTCAGGATGACGACAGTAGCCGCAGAGTACGACCACATGGACCTCCAGCAGCAGTACAGTGACACTGTCAACAACCGCTGGGAAGATGAATGGGACAACGAGAACAGTTCAGCCCGACTGTTTGAACGCTCACGTATCAAAGCACTGGCAGGTGAGGGAGAGGACATTTTCTGTGAAAGCTGTGTGTGTGTTTGTGTGTGCGTGTGTGTGTGTGATTGTGTTCACATGCCTGAAAGAAGGAAATAAAAAGTACATATACAGACACAATGTCCAGTTCACACAGGGAACTATTACACATAAAAACTAGAGAGCATACAATTTCTGGGGTAATTGTGAGGGTGTGCTTGTGGCTGCCCCAGCTGCCCATAGTCTCACTGTGTTTACTGATATCAACCACTCAGTGTTTTTACATTGCTTTTAGACAGCAAAGAACATTTGTGTAGGTTGTTGGTCAACTCGTCCCGTTATCTGGTTATTAATTCCTGGAGAGCAACCATTAGTTGACATGTGCATTGAGTTTTTGTGGGAGTTTTTCCTTGTCTTCCTTGAGGGTTTAGGTTGGTTGAGAGGCAGGTCTATGGGCGTATGTGAAGCCCTCTGTGACATGCTTGCGTGTAAAAGGGCTATACAAATACATTTTGATTTTATGTAATCTAGTAAACTTGTAATAAACCATACAACCAACATTGCTTCCAGTTGATAGGCCATAATGTAATTTTACACAATACAGGATTAAAAAATGAACACCCATCTTTGCTATATTGGAAAGGGTCAATTGTAGGCTATGGGACTATACTATTCCAGTTTGTCTACACTCCAAAACATCGTTTCCAACCCAGCGGCTAGTTAAATATATAGGACAGAACACACGTTGGGTTAAACTAACCCAGCAAGATGGGTTGACCATTTAACCCAGAATGTTGGGTTGGTCATTAAACGCCTCAATGCCTAGCTAGCATTTAAATTGATTCATACAAACACGAAGAAAACACAACGTTGTTAGCACATTTTTAATTTTCTGTTTAATGTAGCCTTCTGTACAGTAGACTAACGCTACCTTTTCTATTTGTATTACCATCCACTTTTGGCGCCTTCACGAACGAACAGCCAGTCGTTAGCTAAGCTAGCTAGCTAGCTAGACTAGAGCTATCTAGGCTACTAGAGCTACGCTAAACATTCCAAAAGCAGACAGTTGCAAAAAAAACTCCTTAAAACAAATCGTTTGCAGTAGGCTACCGTACGTTTATTTCGGTAGGGTTCTTCTGTATAGTTGACATTTGCTTCGCTGGCTAGACTAGTAAATGTAGACTAAGTTAGCCGGTTGCAAACTGAGGTAGTGCTAACGGCTAAAACAAGCTAACGCTATCCTCAACAACACCTACAGTACTAGCTAGGACTCGGAGAATCTCACCATTCAGTTGCTGCAAGAAATGTGGCTACAGTACACCGCCGGACTAGTATTTTTGCTGTCCCCTTATCTTGGTAGGTAGGCTACAACAGATAACCCTTTAGTAAATTAGCAAAATATGTCCTTGCTGAAAAGACCGTTGACAATTACATGTATGCTGCAGATGAACCAGCAGCTGGGTTATAGTGAGGCATCCGCTGGATAAGGTACCAGGTGGTCGTATCTAATGCGTCGTTGCTAACATGTGCCGACGCTGTGACGTAGACTATTATAACTGAGTAGTCTACCCTTTGCCGACAAAATCAACTTTATGCCACAAAAACGTTGTATGGTCCTAAACTGTGCAACGGAACGTACATAAAAGTAATAGCAACTCAATCGGGACCAAGACGAAACTTTTGACGTCAACGTTTTCTATGTAGTCCAAATATTGACAGAGAAATAGGGCGGCAAAAATAATAATAATAATAAATATATATGTGAGATAACAAAGGTTGTGCTTCATGCCGAAGGCAAAGCACACCCAATTAACAGCAAAGAAACCTCTGTCCATATGGTTCTTATATTGGCTACTGCTGAAAACTCCTATATAGAAATGGATTTAGCTTATGATCATTTAATAATGTATTCGTTTAGCAGACACTTTTTAAAACCTGTGATCTCTTGATTGTCAGTCAGAGTTCTAACTATCCACTTTCATGACAATCCATTCTGATTTATAAGACTGTGTAATCTCCAGTCAAACCTAATTTATGAATTTATTGCAGCCATCAAAATATTTGGTAATATATGTGATGGATTATGTACTGTAGTTTTAGAGTAATGTGACCATTGAAATATTAAGCATACATTTACACGTAATCCTGTAGGAAATTGGAATTAAAAAGACAGATTCTCTGTGATTCTCTGCCCAACCAGCATTTTGTTCCAGAGTTTGGGAGTAAAATGACAAATGAAAGAGAAAAAAATCAACAAAACGAAGATTGTAAAGTTTCAGTCTCTTTTTTTGCCAAAAACCACAAGCTTTGAGAGAACTCCCCCAAAAAGCCCACGGCATTCCACAGAGCATCCTGCTTGTCACATGACTGTGTTTTCCTGCATTCCTGACATACGCCTCTACCCCAGCCTCTCTCATTGGCTGTCAGACTGGGGGATGAGAAGAGTCAGCAGTGACTCAGGTGAATGGAGAGTACCTTCTGCTCAGTAATGCTTTGGTGGGAGCTCACTGTTTTTCAAAATGATCTGAAGGTCTTTATTTGAATTATATATGGGACACATGCAGTAACAGTTGTTGCAGTTCACACAAGAGCACTTGTGTGTGTGTGTGTGAGAGTTTTTAGTGTGTCATCCTCAAATTCAACAGGAAGTTCTTCTTGATATTACATTTCTATTTCCCGGTTGTCTTGTGAGTGTGCGTTGGAGAAACAATCTCCACACTACTACACACTCTTTCAACCATCATCAACCTCATCCATGCTTAACCCATCGAATAAATCAACATTAGCAGTGAGAATCACTTTTAGATTGGCGGTGGATTAATACAAAAAATGAATTGTTGTTTATAGAGTATTTTACATTGCCATCGAGCCAATCAGAATCAGGGACTGGAACATTCCATTTTATAAAAGCAGGTTAACTTATTTTGGTTATGTGTAAAACGTTCAATAACAAAATAAATAAACTTGCATTTCAGTTTGAATGAGTGTTTGTGTTGGTTTTGTTAGGTAGTTTTTGTGTTCAGAGGGACATTCCTTTTGCAGCTGTGTCCGTACTGTAGGAAGGAAGATGGGATAAAGAGGTTGTAGAAGAATGAGAGCCCTGAGGTCATGGCTACACCAATGTCCTGTGACAAACCTCATGATATGGGTATCCATTCTTCTTTCAGTTTTTTTCAACACACACATACCACAAAGTCATCCGCACATACACACATGTGCACACACACACTGGTTGCAGTCATATACAAACAACTAAAAACTAAATCAATGCCACACAAATGTGGCTTTTTATACACTGAATATGAAGTTTCTCTTTCCATTCAGTTTTGTACTCATACAATGTGGATCAAAGCAGATGATGATGTATCTAATTAAATGACCATGAATCATAAATAAAACATGAATTAAACTTCTTTAGTAGTTTCAATGCAGTAGATCTATGGCTTCAGTCTAAATAGCACTTTCTTTTGGAAAAAAGAAAATCAACTAACAACACAAATTCCCAATTCCCAAATTCACACCAGTTAAAATGTTCCAAAATACAGAATGAAAATAATTGTTTGGAGCACAATATGATGTCTAATAATGTTTGAAGTTGTGTCACATGGAGCCTGCCCAAGGTTTTACACGACTGGATGACTGTGCTCCCCTTTGTTTAGGAGGCAACCATAGAGGACACTGCATGCTTATCCAGCCCACTAAGCCATTGAAAGGAAGGGGGGGAGGCAGCTGGATAGCCACTGAAACCGTATGTTTGCAGACATAGCTTTTGAAAAAGGAAGTTGGTTGTTCACATCATTTCAAAGAAGCATCTTAGGAATAGCAATTTTTTCTCTATCATTGAGTGAACAACAATGTGGGGAAATGGGGTGTTATCCTTGTGGCTCCCTCCACACCCCACCCCCACTTCCTCTCGAGACTTGGTACAGCCCACCTCCTCCTCTCCCTTTTTCTTCCCTACCGCTGTGGCCAACATGGAAATCAGGCGCTGACATCATCACTCAGCTCTCAGGCAGTGGCTAGCCACTGATAAAATTACAACCTTGTGTTCCCCTCCCCTCTAGCCTCGCCTCCTCCCTCCAAACCGGAGAGAGGTGTACTGTGTGTGAGAGTTGCTTTCATTCTCTTTTTATTGCACAGCTCCTTTCTCCTTGTTGTGCTGGTCCTGAGTTCTGGTGTTTTTGTAGGGACCCTTCAAACCCCATTCCTCAAAGTGTGCTCTGCTCAGTGTGAGCTCCCCTCCCACCACTGGCAAGCAGAGGGAGGGGTGTGTGTTGGAGCGAGAGAGAAAAAAGCCTGCTTTTGAATGGGATGGGGGGAAAGAACAATCAGCAAAAGAACCATGTGAAAAAAAGAACCTGTTCCTACAGTTGCTGTTCTGGGCAAGGCTTCTTAAGATGAGAATTTCACTACTTCTCTAAAGGCACAACATTCATTACTTTACAGGATATTTTTGGGAGCCTGTGGTGAGGAGAGGGGGGAGGTAGGAAACCTTTCAATCCCTCTCTAACTTCCCTCCGTTTTTTCTTTGCGGTGTTCTCAGTGGATCTTTTTTTTTGTGGCTCCCAGTGCAGTAAATAAATATGGAGGTGGACTGGAACTCTGGTGCCCAGGATTCTTTTTACCTGGACCCTGATTACCCTGCTCAGGTGCCTTTCAACTACAACCAGTTAGAAGGACGCTTTAAGCAGTTGCAAGGTAAGCCCAGGCTGGAAGGAAGAAGCCCATTGTTTATAGGCGTTGCTACGCTATGCACTGTCAGCAGACAGGCACACAGACATCTGGTTAGGAGAGAAAATTAAATCCACTGTGCTGAAGTTGGCAATATAGAATTAAAGGATTTTGGGGCAGAAATTATGGTTACGGGTGGTTTCTGCATATCTATATCCTAAGCAACTGGCACCCTATATACAGAAACACAATTCACAGCGCTATCTAATTGACATGGCTGCTGGCTCTTAATGGATAGTCATAGACAACAATAGCAAGAGGAAAGGTAGGAGTGGTTGTTTTGTTCAGACATCTGTACCCAAATGTGCTCTTGCAAGTTGGGTAGTGAAAATTATTCCAAATCCTGTGAACTCTTGTGAAGATTATTCCAGAACAACGTATTTTCCCACTCTCCAATAGGCTACTCTTGTGTGCACATATTTTTGATGCTGACAAATAATTTAATTACATTATATTATATGTGGTCTTCAATAATATTGTATTTGTTTACCTGATTAGCATTTGGGTCATGTTTTTATTGTAACTAAACCTATGCTTAAGTCTAAAATGGACAACCAGGAAACAAAATGTATCAAAAATATCTTTCACCCATTTAAAGCATTATTTCATGTAGTTTTTTGAGGGATACGAATGATTTTAAACATTCTTTCTGCAGAACTCTACAGCAAAGCAGTATGTAAATGAAACCGCAATTTCAGTAATTTTCACAGTTTAAATGTGCTTGTGTTTGTTCAATTTGAAGACAATGGCCAAACTGACCCTTGGAACATGGTTGTCCTTTGTTAATATGTAGCATTTGAGTACACTACACCAACTGATGCAACCTAGTCTAATGCTGTAAAGGCGCAAGTAAAAGGATGTACCAGAAAAATACTCAACCTTTAACCTCATCTGAGGAATGACTCAGTACAAAAAAACACAACGCAGCTGAGATTTAAATGGATGACTTTTGTTGTTTATTCATTGCTTTGAAAATATTCTGCAAGCACGGATAGTGTCATCCTTTGAACCATATTCTTATGTTGGCAAAAACTCTTTAGCTTAGGTCCATGTTTGCCATTCTTCCCTTGAGCCTGACTGCTTTTCACCATTCAAACTGAATTGAAGGATAAGAGCTGTTTCAGTGTTAAGCATTCTCAAATTCAACTGCCGTGGTGACCTTGTAAACCCACAATGTATTCTATTTTTTCTTTTTGCTTCTTGAACCAGTCTGGGTTTCTCTGCACCACAGCAGCAGACCACTACTACTTCAGCTATGAGAGATCAGCATGCTGAAGTACTGCTTTTGTCTGTAACCAGAGTGGGCCCCTGCCAACCTTTACCCCCCCACCGTCTGCCTCTAAATGACCCTCTGTTCAACTGCTGTCCAGAATAGGTTTTATGGGATGATAAAAGGGCAACAGAAAGTCACACTTCCGAAAAAGTCTTTGAATTGTACCATGAAAGATTGTAGTTCTGGCCATTACAGGTCTGATTTACTTTACTTGATATACTATTCCACCCTCTAGTTGCCAGATAGTATGTATATATGTACCGATGATTCACAACGATGGAGGGTATTTAGATGATTATTACATCCCGATTGTAATTACCAATTGTGGATATAGCTGGATTTAAAGGAAAGGATTGGTATTTTTCCTCATACCAATTTCCTCTGTACAAGTGGCATCTCCTATTAAACTGGTTACTAAACTTTGTGAGTGTAACAGAACCAATCTTCAAAACCTCACACAATATAATATATATGCCCAAACCTTTCACACACTTCCTTGAATCGTCCCTCTTATGTGTGATCAGACATTATCAAGTGTTGGTTCAGGCTTCACTGGTGTGGCTGGGTTCTGCACACTGATCTATTGAATACACTGTGAAAAGCTATCTTAATAGAGCTCAACCATATCAAATCGTTTTTTGTGTTTTTAATTTTGTGTCAGAAGGGGAGTTTGCAAGGAGTTTGTTGACATTTTAGTTTTTTTCATTGAAAGTACCCTCCCTTAACATGACTCTATGACCTCACCATGTAATCCACAAGGGACACACAGGAAGTCAGTAGAGATCTCATAATGTTACCTGTATGCCACAGAATGTTCATTCAACAGAGAGGCAAGAAGGAAACAAGCTTTGTGCTGACTCGTTTGAAAGTCCAGTCACAGAGTTGCATTATATAAAATAAAAATATAGGCTTTATGGATCCTCTCCGTTGACAGCATGATTATAGGGCTGGGCTTGGTCAAGGACTGACACCATAGCTTGATGTTATCAGGTTATTGTTATACAGTCAGATGGCTGAGTGGTTAGGGAGTCGGGCTATTAATCAGAAGGTTGTTGGTTCGATTCCTGGCTGTGCAAATGACGTTGTGTCTTCACTTCACCCTACTTGCCTCGGGGAGAATGTCCCTGTACTTAATGTTAGTCGCTCTGGATAAGAGCGTCTGCTAAATGACTGAATGTATGTATGTATTTAAATATGTAGCTGCAAGGCCGTAGCCATGGAGTCAACATTGGGGGAAATCTGCTGGGGAGTCTGAGGGTCCCCCCCTGAAAACATTTTTTTTTATTAATTTACGCATGGGATTAACTTTTTTAATTTTTCTTACAGCGTGCGTGGTTGCCTGTCGTAGTGTAGCACATTTATATTTTATTTATATTTTTATATCAATATAGTGGGGGGGGACATTTTGACCAGATTTGAATATTGGGCGGGGATGTGTCCCCCACCCCCCAATATATATTAGGATTAGGGCCCTGTGTAGCTGACAGTTATATCTAATACTGCTGACTAGAGGTACAGAAACTTCAAAACGAGTCTCCTCAACATTCAACACTTTCTGAATTATTTTGTCAATCAGGGGTGTGTGTGTGGTGAGGGGTTGCAAAAGGATCTTGAACTGTGTTTGGGATGAAGGATGCTTTAATCAACTCTCTTTTCCTGATACATCCTTGTCAAAACAAAACAATTTTAATTATATTGTGGTCTTTGTTAAATTGTATTAGTATTGAGATTAGTGTTCACCCAACCCAGGAAATGTGGTCACTAGATGGTGTTACAGAGATACAAGGACGATCATTAAATCAATAGTTGCCAGTCTGCCTGTTATTATGGTATAATCAAGTCCCATATTAGTCTCTCTGTTCCTGAAACTAATGACAAAGGACTGCGGTTAGTGGGTCAAGGTCATCCAATGTGATTGGTACTGAAATAAAATAATATCCTAAACATTTAACCCTGAAATGCTGTATCTACATGAAGTAACTACTGGTAAATATTTTTTATTTCAAGAAATAATTAAAGTGGCCCTGTTCTTTTATTTAAGAGAGAGACCTCCTGTAGTTTGTATAATAAAAAAAATACAAATAAACTCAAGTGTCAAGGTCACGTTGCACTATATTGTAGCATTTAAGTGAACACATTGTAAATGGAAACTATTTAAAAGCCTTGGAATGGAATTTTTGTTCCTTTTCTACAATAATTTACAGAAGATGGTAGAATCAGATCTGTCAGCATCTTAAAGGCATCTCAAAGATCTCAAGACAAAGCATTGACCCCACGTCTGTTTCCCTAAGTGCAGTCACTTGGGAGAACTATGCATGTAATCCAGGTAATGCATCAATCTTTTGCCGAAAATATTACTCACATGCATAAGTACGTTAAGCTATTGTGAAATCCACTATGCATAATTAAACGTATAGGAATCTTGATGAAATTACACAATAAACTTCCAAGGAAATGTGGAAATTACCAACATGCCTTTACTAATAATGTTAATATTTGTATTTTTATACTTTTCATATTTTTACCCAATACCTTCCTGCCCCCAAAATATATTAATTAGTATTGATTGCATTTAACTTCCTCAACAGCCGAAGGGTCCTAGAATCAACCTGCCAGAAATGGCATTGAGATTACTTTCTCATTTCTCAAAAAACACTACCATGAACAATCTTTGTTGTTCTATTTGTCACTCCTCCTCAACTTTTGTAGACTCCTTGCAGGTTTGTTTCGCGTCACCTCAGCTGTGAAGAGCTTTTAACACTTGCTCATATTCTATTAAAATGCTAGCTTTATGCAACATTCCTCAATCCTTCCCATGATTCAGTTAGCTGGACAGTTGTGGAAGACAGAAACACTGTTTCTATTATTGCTTCGAGTTCTCCACTCCTCCTCTTCTCTCGTCAAATCTTCAAGGGGACTCTGAAAAGCAATCTAACACTACGTTGCTCTGTTCATCTTTATGTTACCATGTTGCTATAAAGCCACAGGAATGTATTGACAGATTAGATGTCTGTTCATAGTCCCTTCACCTACTGAAGTCAAAGGCAGGATGCAGGATCTGGAGCTAGGAAGAGGATATGAAGCAGGAAAAAGATTGTTAGTATTGATTGTTAGTGGGATTTTTTTTTAACACATTGTTTAGGGGGTTTAAGGGGTTAGACTGGCAATCATGTTTTGGCAAGATCGTTTTTTGGGGTGATACCATATGTTCATTTTGACATTTGTTTGTGTCACCATCTAATGGCAATACATCACCATAGGGTGGATAACCTGATGTTCATTGTTTATTCTCACTCTCAATATTCAAATTGTTAGGATATCAAATTTGACACTACAGTATTCACTCTTCAATTCTTCAAAAATGACTGTCCACAGTAAAAAGATGTATGCCATTACTGAGATTACTAGACAAGCAGATCAGTAGAAACAGCCGTTTCTGAGAGTGACTAGTCTGTCTTTACGTAATCAGAATTACATTTATTTTTGTCATTTTGTTTAATTGGGTGTGTGTGAGAGAGAAAAATACTTCAGTCTTGTCAAACAAACCACTGTTAACTAAAAGTCCATGTTAAAGGCCTTGGAAGGGCATGGAGATATACCCTTACACTCCTAGGTGTAGCACACTCTGCGTGTGGCCACCAAGGTCATTCTACAAGAGCGAAGCGAAGAACAATTGAATCCAATGCTTACGTCTTTGTCTGGATAAGGAATGCAATAACAGGAAAATTGGGGAGGATTATAAATAAACCCATCATGTGTTCATGGAAGTGAACTCCAAGCCAGAGGGTGGGATATGCACTTCACCAAGTTGCTGAATATAAACAGGATAGCCCTTGCCCCGCACTTAGATTTTTTTACTTCGGAAAAGTATGAGAGCAGCCAAGAAGGTAGGCTATCAAAGTTTTCTGCCAAATGTGGGCCTACCAATGGGGAGTAATGGGTATATTTGCAATAACACAGATTTTTTTTGCATTATGTTAGTTAATGTATTAATGTGATCAATACCTATTCAACAATTATTTCCTGATATCGGCACATTGATTTGTCTCTGATTGAAAACGTTTTTTTTAACAAAGATGATATCAAACAACATATTTTGTTTGCTTGCAGATGAGCGTGAGGCAGTGCAGAAGAAGACCTTCACCAAATGGGTCAACTCCCACCTGTCCAGGGTGTCCTGCCGTATCACAGACCTGTACATGGACCTAAGGGATGGACGCATGCTCATCAAACTACTGGAAGTGCTCTCCGGGGAGAAGCTGGTAGGTGCACATGCACATGCACGCACACACACACCACACACACACACACACACCACACACACACACACACACACATGGTCAGAGGGGATCTCTGAATAGACTGGTAAGTATAGCACAGACTTGGGTTCAGTATTGATCCCTTAGATGAGCATGATCCCTAGCAGTTTTACTTTGAAAATGTCATGAAAAAATACAAATGTATGTGCATTTAAGTCATAGCATCTGTTTTACCTGTATTTGCACAAGGCCTAATTTGAGGCTGTATAAATAGAAAGTACCTAATTATCATATATATATATATTATACAGTATTCAAAAACTATTGGTTCATGTGGTAGTAGTGGCAACAGTTGAGTCAGCTTTTTGCTGTTTTTAGGTACTGCCTTTTCTGTCTCAGGGAAACCTGTCATGAAGAGCTGTGCTGTCAGTCCACTATCATGGACACAGCTCCTGATAAGATATATCTCTCTCTATATATTCAAATACCCAGCACAGCACTCATAGGCCCGTTTCCCCAAGGACACCAGTATTCTAATATGAGGTCATCGTTGTGTGGACCTGGAAACGAGTGTTTGTCAGTGTTGTATTCTGCTTGGCTGTATTTTCCTGTACAGTGTGCCCTCATTCTTCTTGCTTTTAGGAAAGAAACTCCTCTTTTGCATGAATTCCTTCTGACACACCTTCAGTGTGTAATGTGAGTTGAGTTTCTGCACAGCAATCTGCCAGGTTGATGCAAAGTCCTCTACCAGATTAGCTTTCCAGGAAATTGAGAGAAACATGAAAATTGAGTGTACTATTTATGAACATTCTAATGTGTCTAGTATGTCCCCCAGTAGACCCTAGTTTCGTCTATTGGGATTTTTGGTCAGTACAGACTTAGAGATGTTAAGGATCATTCCAGTTAAATTGAGATATTACATCCTGGTACAGTTGTGCTGTTATATCCTAACAAATATTGATGTTCTCAATCAAGTGCCAAAAAATACTTTTCAATCCTTAGTACTGTGGCCACAGGCATGCACGCACACACACACACACACACACACAATCCTTTTACTACTTTTAGAGTACATCCTTTTTCATAATTATATAAATCCAAAAGAGCAGTTTTATAACATGGCTGTGGGATCTGGTCATAGGACTGACAGCTGTTGCCAGCATCACCCTTCCCCCCTGCTGTAAAACCACACCTCAGTGCAAAGTCTCCACTCATACACCACAGGCCACATGGCTGCAAGTTATTCATTCACTTCCAACAGCATGCAATGGTGATAGGGAGACAGTCTTCATAGCAAACTGACAATGACATGGACCGAGGACAAACCTGTTATCAATTAATTCAAACTGCGTACACCAGAGCAGAACTTGCAAATAAGTGTAATGCTCATAACTGTCCTTTCTATACCCATTGTAATTTATTAAGCAAACAGTTTAGAGAGTAAAAAAATTAATAATATATGATGTCATGAATAACTCCATTCCCACACCATGAAAGTGTACTTTAATTTGCTTACTTACTTTGGTTGTATTTATGTGTTTAATCTTTGAAACTCTTTGTGATAAATCAAAGGTAACCCCTTAACATAATACATTGTATGTAATATGCATGATATATATAGACACAGTTACTGACACAGTTACTCTTTCTCTTTTTTACAAATCAATTTAATCAAATAATGTCATCCATACCAAACCACACCATACCATAAGGCCATTCTGAAATGTTTTAATTGGACTATCAAGGCCATCATTCATCAACCATGTACCTTTAGCACTTATTTGGGGGGTTTTCACAATGTATGCTTCATGTTTGACTACCTGCAATGTTGGGGATATCTCATTGTTATGATCATTGACCTATGCACTTTTGTAAAGCTCTCTCTTGGAAGTTGCTTTGGATAAAAGCATCTGCTAAATGAATAAATGTAATGTAAATGTAATGTAAGGAGGCTGTAATATGCATTTGTGTATATCTTAATAAGTAAATGTCTCTCTTCTCTCTCAAGCCCAAGCCCACCAAGGGGCGCATGCGCATCCACTGCCTGGAGAACGTGGACAAGGCCCTGCAGTTCCTCAAGGAGCAGAGAGTCCACCTGGAGAACATGGGCTCCCACGACATTGTGGATGGCAACCATCGCCTCACCCTGGGGCTCATCTGGACCATCATCCTCAGGTTCCAGGTAAATAGGATTGAACACACTCACCGTAAGACACCCCATAACTATTTCAAGCGCCTTTTATTATAACATACTTTTAGAGAACCCGAAAAAAAAGACCAAAACCTTGCATGAAAGACCATATTCTCCAAAGTTTGTCCTTGTAACTTGGTATGTTGGGTTTTAAGTTAATATTTTTAAAACTCTAATCTACATTAATTAATTGGAGGTAAATGTACATAAACAATCTACCGATTGAAAGTAGAAATCGCTACAATACCTTGAAGACTAAGGGCAACGGTTGAGAGGGACTTGGCATGTTGGATACAATGTCTGGTCGTGATGTACTGTTGATGGGATAAGTCTCTTGATAAATCAGGAAATCTGTTGACAAAATCTCCTAGATTGAGTTTGGCTGCCATGTATTGCATTTCAGATTGACCAGAAATGTCATAATTGGGCATTGTATGTTAGTCTTAGTCAGTACTATAGCGGGGTGTGGTCGTTTAAGAATAGATAGACTTGATCTATAATCAAGTGTTGAATCATCAGGGCACCACCTTGATATTTTTTTCGATTTCAGGAGATCAAGGAAACCTAGGTTTAATATGTAATAATCAGTATTCAGAAGGAATTAATTTGTTCTAATAGTAGAGCAGATCGTAACAACAGTGAAAAGGCACACGTCAAAATATATTTCACGAATAATTTATTAAAGTAAAGTATATATGGATAGTAAATTAGAAATTTAACAAATTAGATTATGAATTTGATATTAGAGTTTCAATGAACAGAATGAAATGGTCTAATTTAAAGAAAGACAGAAATTGTACAGTAAATGATTACATCCTTACAAATCATAAAGAGAGCTCACGCCAATGCTACGGGGAGGAAAGAGCATTAGCCATAGTTAAGAGGTTGAGGGCTCTTCGCAAACCCAAAATCAAAGCGTGGTTGCGCTGCAGGGATCATGAGACTTAGGGCCCTATCTTGCACCCAGCGCAATTGACTTTGTCAGTGACGCAAGTATCATTCCTCGGCGCAAAGCGGATTTTTCCCTCCACGGGCGCACGTCGAAATGACCTTGCGCTCCCGGGGGCGGTTAAGCGAAAAAGGAGGCGTGTTCCGGCGCAAACGTTCTTGGTGCTATCTTGCGGTTTCCGAAAAACCATTCCGCCACTGACCAGGGTGTCACAGTTCAGCTCTGCCTCACCACTCTGCACCTGCCTGCTTCATCTGCCAATCAGACACACCCCTCTCATTAAGCCAACTCCACTCACCTGTGCTCTCTGCTCTGCTCTGGCTGCATTTAAGCTCCAGCTCCACTCTCACTCATTGCCAGATTGTTCTAGATGCTTGCACCAGACTCTCTAGCGATTCTCTGCCTGGTCTCCCGGTTCCGACCCTGCTTGCCTCTGACTATCCTGCCTGACCGATCTCCTGGATATTACCTCAGCCTTCTGTCTTCGACCACGAGTTTTCGCCTATCCCCTCTTGGTTACACACCTGCTCGGCTCTGCGGCTACACAGCCCACCACTGGACCTGTCTGTCTGTGCTGCTTTTGGGTCCTCACCATACCCGTGACAGTACAATCTGGCCAGACATGGACCCAGCACACATGGCTATGGATCGCCTGGAGAAGGTAGAGGCGATGCTCCAGCACCACGAGGCACTGCTGCTTTCAAACTCAGCGGATGTCCGACTGGCAGTGGCTAGACAGGAGCAGGCGTTTACCTCGCTAGCCTCGCAGGTCCAACAGCTCGCCGCAGCTTTTGCTCAAGCTGCCTCTCTGCCTCCGGAACCAGTCCAGCCTCCACCAGCTCCGGCTGCCTCTGCTTCTGCCTCTGCCTCTGCTCTCGCCTCGGAGCCTCGGGTGGGGGTTCCTGAACGCTACGCCGGGGACGCGGAGGGCTGCCGCCCGTTCCTCACGAACTGCTCCATCCTGTTCGCTCTCCAGCCCCACACCTTCGCTTCTGAGGACGCCAGGGTGGCGTTCGCCGTGAATCATCTGACGGGGCGTGCTCGGCTGTGGGGAACAGCCGAGTGGGAGCGTCGCACTCCAGCGTGCTCCTCTTTCCAAGCCTTCGCCGCCGAGCTCTGCAAAGTGTTCGGAGAAGCTTCCCGAGGTCCGGATGCTTCTGGAGGGCTTCTGGGTCTGAACCAAGGGTCTCGTTCAGTGGCCGACTACTCCATCCACTTCCGCACCCAGGCTAGCTCCAGTGAGTGGAACCAGGCTGCCCAGTGCGACGCATTTCTGATGGGGGTCGCTGACTACATTAAGGACAAACTGATTTCGTACGAACTCCCCACCACTCTCGACGGCATCATCGAGCTGGCGTCCCGCATCGATCGGCGCATTCAAGCGAGACAGCAGGAGAAACATCTGGGGCTCACGGGACGACGCCAGCTCGCCCCGTCACCAGCGGCTTCCGGGGTATCGACGCCTTCTGGCAGCCGGTCTTCAGGGGAGCCTGAACCCATGCAGGTTGGTCGGGCCAGCCTTACTCCTGAAGAAAGGAGGAGACGCCGCGAGGGGAATCTCTGCCTGTATTGTGGCCAAGCGGGACACTTTGTTCCCCGATGTCCACTAAAAGGTCGGGCTCACCAGGAGGGGAGGAATTCCTGGTGAGTCATACATCTAGCTCCTCCCCCAGCTCACGATCCCTGTGTCAGGTCCGCCTGCTACTGCCTGAGGGATCCCAGACCCTCGCCACACTCATTGACTCTGGCTCTGATGCCAACATTATGGACTCTAACCTAGCTCAGCAGCTGGGTGTCGGTCGGATTCCTCTGCCAGCTCCAGTCTCCACCAACGCTCTGGATGGCCGACTTCTGGGTACTGTGACCCACATGACAGCGCCAATACGGATGTTAATTTCCGGGAACCACCATGAAACACTCCAGTTTCACATCCTTCACTCTCCTCGTCATCCTCTCCTCCTGGGGTTCCCATGGCTCCGACGTCACAATCCACACCTCGATTGGACCACAGGGGCGATCCTGGGGTGGAGTTCATCTTGTCACCAGGTCTGCCTCAAGCAAGTCGCCGCACCACAACCTTCTGCCGGGACCAGTTCTTCAACCGATGTGCTGGGGGGCCCGGCTGAGTATCTGGACTTCAGGGAGGTCTTCAGTAAGGCCAAGGCAGCCTCCCTTCCCCCACATCGGCCCTATGACTGCGCCATTAACCTCCAGCCCGGTGCTACGCCGCCCAGAGGACGTCTGTATTCCCTGTCCGTTCCTGAGAGGGGGGCGATGGAGACATATATCACCGATGGTCTAGCGGCGGGCATCATCCGCCCCTCCTCGTCTCCGGCTGGAGCCGGTTTCTTCTTCGTAGAGAAAAGAGACAAGACACTCCGCCCCTGCATTGATTATCGTGGATTAAATGACATTACTATCAAGAACCGGTACCCCCTGCCTCTCGTCTCCTCTGCTTTCGAGCTCCTAGAGGGGTCCACCATATTCACCAAGCTTGACCTGCGCAACGCTTATCACCTGGTCCGGATCCGCGAGGGGGACGAGTGGAAGACGGCGTTCAATACCCCCCACCGGTCACTACGAGTACCTGGTGATGCCCTTCGGCCTCACCAACGCTCCTGCTGTCTTCCAGGCCTTGGTTAATGACGTGCTCAGGGACATGCTCAACAGGTTCGTCTTCGTGTACCTCGATGATATCCTGATCTTCTCCCGCTCCAGAGAGGAACATGTGCATCACGTCCAGAGGGTCCTCCAACGTCTCCTGGAAAACTCCCTGTACGTCAAAGCCGAGAAGTGTGAGTTTCACGCCTCGTCTGTCTCCTTCCTGGGGTACGTCGTAGGGAGAGGGACCGTGGAGATGGACTCAGCCAAGGTTTCTGCCGTCACCACTTGGCCCGCCCCTGATTCCCGCAAGCAGCTTCAACGCTTCCTGGGCTTCGCCAACTTTTACCGGAGGTTCATCAGGGGCTACAGTTCGGTGGCGGCCCCCCTCACAGCTCTTACCTCCTCCAAGGTGCCCTTCCTCTGGTCCACGGCCGCCAATGACTCTTTTCAGGCCCTGAAGACACGGTTCACCTCTGCCCCCATCCTCCAAATGCCGGACCCTGAACGGCAGTTCGTGGTCGAGGTGGACGCTTCCGACCTAGGAGTGGGGGCCGTCTTGTCCCAGAGAGCGGCCTCCGACCAGAAGTTGCACCCCTGCGCCTTCTATTCCCGACGTTTGACCCCGGCAGAGAGGAACTATGACATTGGGAACCGAGAGCTCCTCGCCGTCAAGTTGGCCTTAGAAGAGTGGCGACACTGGCTCGAGGGGACTAAACTGCCGTTTCTGGTATGGACGGACCATAAGAACCTTGAATACCTCCGGTCCGCTAAAAGACTGAACTCCCGCCAGGCCCGATGGGCACTCTTCCTGACCCGCTTCAACTTTTCCCTCTCCTATCGACCGGGGTCCCGCAACGTCAAGCCCGACGCCCTGTCCCGTCAGTTCTTGGAAAAGGAGGGGGACAGGGCCGACCCAGACACTATCCTGCCTTCTTCCCGTCTGGTGGGCACACTCACCTGGGAGATCGAGGAGAGGGTCAGGACCGCCGCCCAAGACCAGCCCGGACCCAGCGCTTGCCCTCCCAACCGTCTGTTCGTCCCGCCTGACCTCCGATCCGAGGTTCTTCAATGGGCCCACAGCACTCAACTCACCTGTCATCCAGGGATCCATCGGACCAAGGACGTTGTGCAGCGCCGGTTCTGGTGGACATCACTGGATGAGGACATTCGGGAGTTCGTCAATGCCTGTCCCACCTGCAACCAGCACAAGCCGGCTCACCATGCCCCTGCCGGTCTTCTACATCCTCTGCCTGTACCTCATCGTCCCTGGTCGCACGTTTCCTTGGGACTTCGTCACCGGTCTACCACCATCCAGCGGCAACACTGCTATCCTTACGGTGGTAGATCGGTTCAGCAAGATGGCACATTTCGTGCCCCTGCCCAAACTTCCATCTGCCAAAGAGACGGCTAAACTACTTCTCCTCCACGTCATCCGTCTCCACGGCATCCCAGTGGACGTGGTCTCTGATCGAGGTCCCCAGTTTGCCTCAGTATTCTGGAGGGAGTTCTGCTCGCTCCTGGGAGCCACCGTCAGCCTGTCCTCGGGGTACCACCCCCCAGTCCAACGGCCAGACCGAACGCAAGAATCAGGAGATGGAAACGGCACTACGCTGCATGACGTCCCAAAACCCTACTTCCTGGTCCGAACAGCTTCTATGGGTAGAATACGCCCACAACACCTTGACCAGCTCCGCCACCGGTCTCTCCCCCTTTGAGTGCACCTATGGGTTCCAGCCACCGCTTTTTCCTGCACTTGAAAGAGAAGCATCCTGCCCCTCTGTCCAGGCCTTCATCCGCCGTTGTCGCAGGACCTGGACCCGAGCCCGGGCGGCTCTACTCCGGGCCGCTGACCGCCACATACACCGCGGCCTCCAATCGCCACCGCTCCAAGGCCCCAGACTACCAACCGGGTCAGAAAGTTTGGCTCTCCACCCGTGATCTTCCCCTCCGGGTGGAATCCAAGAAACTGGCTCCCCGCTTCATCGGCCCGTTCGAGATCCAGGAAGTCGTCAACCCGGTGGCAGTGAGGCTCAAACTTCCTAGAACCATGCGAGTTCATCCCACGTTTCATGTCTCCAAAGTAAAACCGGTCCGAGAGAGCGCCCTGGTTCCTGCCACGCCGCCTCCACCGCCTCCTCGCCTCATCGATGGAGGTACCTCCTACACTGTCCGTCGCCTCCTGCAGTCTCGCCGGCGTGGGAGGGGATTCCAGTACTTGGTGGACTGGGAGGGTTACGGCCCTGAGGAAAGGTCCTGGGTCCCTGCGAGGACATCTTGGACCACACCCTCATCAGGGATTTCCATCGACGCAACCTCACCCAGACCACATCCTCCGTCGGAGTCCCCGAACGACAACGACACCCTCCCTGGGACCAGGGAGGTGGAGATGGACGCTGGACTCTCGGACGAGTATTAGCCCTCCTCCGGGCCCCCCGCCTCCCACCCGGCTTGGTCCATTCTTCTTGGGACGTCGGGAGCCGTCCCTTGAGGGGGGGGTTCTGTCACAGTTCAGCTCTGCCTCACCACTCTGCACCTGCCTGCTTCAATCTGCCAATCAGACACACCCCTCTCATTAAGCCAACTCCACTCACCTGTGCTCTCTGCTCTGCTCTGGCTGCATTTAAGCTCCAGCTCCACTCTCACTCATTGCCAGATTGTTCTAGATGCTTGCACCAGACTCTCTAGCGATTCTCTGCCTGGTCTCCCGGTTCCGACCCTGCTTGCCTCTGACTATCCTGCCTGACCGATCTCCTGGATATTACCTCAGCCTTCTGTCTTCGACCACGAGTTTCGCCTATCCCCTCTTGGTTACACACCTGCTCGGCTCTGCGGCTACACAGCCCACCACTGGACCTGTCTGTCTGTGCTGCTTTTGGGTCCTCACCATACCCGTGACACAGGGGGGTATTCCAGGTAGCCGGTTTTGTGAAAACTCTGAGTTGTTTAACCCTGAAAACAGGCAAACTCTGAGGTTTCCGTTCCAGAAAGAGAGGTAACGAAACCTTTTGGTAAGTTGCCATGGTAACTACGCTGTGAAACTAACCTGGTCGCGAGCAGGTCTTCATCGCTAGTGTTATACGCCGTGGACGTGCACACAGAATTGACCAAAAGCTTTTTGGCACTGAATAAAGAAAAATCATTGAAATTGTAGGATTTGGTCTTCTTCATTGCCTACAAATAGAAATCTAACATGAGTAGGCCTAGCCTTGGTTTGAAGGAAGATGGGAAACTGAACAGTAGGTCTATTAACATTAACCAAATAATGCCAATAGCCTACCAATTGCAGTTATTTGACTCTTTGGGTTAAATCAAAGCAAGAATGGTCAAATTAAAGTGAAATAATATAATCATGTAATCATATTGCAAATGAATGAAATCAATGAAAGTTAACTAGGCCTACTCTACCATGACAGGGCCTATTGTAAACCAGAGATACAAAGCCAGAGCTGAGGAGAAGGTCTCAGGAGATCAATCATCCACAGAAAAATGCTTCACAATTCCTTTTAATACCCAAGAACAACTACAATCACACCACAATCTTGACTATGCTACAGTAAGTTACACAATGAGATGTGAGAGCCATCAAGTTGAGACTCCATCCAGTAACTCCATACTTTACCATATGAGAGGTGGGGGCAGGTTGATAGCCTTACAAGGTCAGCCTCTATTCTTCTGCCCTAAGTCCTACACCATCTCTTGGTCAAAATAGAAATTCAGCAAATTCAATAATTAATATTCATAGCCTATAGGTTATTGTTCCTACAATTAACATCACTTTTGACCATGCATTCTCCCGTAACTGGAGTTCCAGTAAATCGTTTTCGAGATTAGTCTTTATTCGTCTACCCTAAGTAGGCCTACACCATCTCTTGGTCAGTTTTTGGCACTTTCTTCATGAGGTACAGTTTGTACAACTCATTTATTTGTAACTATATAGGAATACATGAGATTACATTAGCTACATTTCACAGTTCCACATGCAAAATACACCTGCCATTAAATGAACATCTCACTGTAGCATCCATGCTCTGTTCAACAGGATTAGAATGTGCAAATCGTTTTTATACGATGTAAATAATAGTAAGCTACATGGGGAGAGAACTACCAGCTACCACATAATTCTCTGCATCCATTTCTACGGCAGCAGTCAATGTCTTTTCGTCATCATCATCTTTTGATGAAAAGCATTCTGTTGGGGGAAACTGCTTGAAATAGGCACCAATTGATATTTACTTAGTATCATGTCGAATATGATTAAAACCAAGGTGACGTCGAGGCTACAATCACAAGCGTATAGCCTAAGCAAACTATGCATTACCTGCGTAGTATGTTTTTATATTTAATAAAACATTGAACCTGCTATTTTATTAAGGCCACCACTTTTTCTCCTGTAACATTAACGGACAGTTGGGTTAAATGTTCAATGTATGGACTGGCTATTATATTCAAATGTATGCTCGGCAGCAATTGTCTTCCACGCCACTTGCATACGCTGCTACAGCCGTGTTGCTTTTTTCCGGAAAATGTACTCGACCATAAACACGAAATGAAACTTGAATCTGAAGTTTGGTGACGTAGGACAACGTTTTTTGTCGCCGGGTGGCATGGTGGATCCTAGTATCGGAGCTCCATTGATGTTGGCTTTCAATAGTTCTCATGCCCGCGCTTAACTCTGAGTTGACGTACTCCGAGTTGAGTTAACTAATTCATATCAGCTTTTCTGGAACCGAATTCTCAGAGTTTCCAATGTTAGAGTAACTCAACTCAGAGTTCAGGGTTAATCTCAGAGTTTGTTAAACCCGCTACCTGGAATACCCCCCAGATATACCAAATGTGAATTGATAGTTTTCCACCTCTCCGTATTGCTATCCTCACATGAACATCATATACTGCCCTCACCTGGGGGGGTATTCCAGGTAGCCGGTTTTGTGAAAACTCTGAGTTGTTTAACCCTGAAAACAGGCAAACTCCTAGGTTTCCGTTCCAGAAAGAGAGGTAACGAAACCTTTTGGTAAGTAGCCATGGTAACTTACGCTGTGAAACTAACCTGGTCGCGAGCAGGTTAGTTCCATGCCAAACTCTGAGTTTTACCTATCCCCTCCCACTTTCTGAGTTTGATAGCGTTGGAAGACATGGGATATCGTTTCCTGGTTCAGCCGAGCGATCTCGAACAAAATTAAATTCGCTTAGTTATACGCCAGGAGACGATTTTAAGACTGCGATTTGATGTGCTTTAATTCCCTGATGAATACCTAAGTTAACGTTACCGTTTCCCGTCACGATCTGTAATTTATTTGAGCAACATTCTCAGCCCTTGGGTCTTCATCGCTAGTGTTATACGCCGTGGACGTGCACACAGAATTGACCAAAAGCTTTTTGGCACTGAAATAAAGAAAAATCATTTAAATTGTAGGATTTGGTCTTCTTCATTGCCTACAAATAGAAATCTAACAATGAGTAGCCTTCGTTTGAAGGAAGATGGGAAACTGAACAGTAGGCCTATTAACATTAACCAAATAATGCCAATAGCCTACCAATTGCAGTTATTTGAATCTTTGGGTTAAATCAAAGCAAGAATGGTCAAATTAAGGTGAAATAATATAATCATGTAATCATATTGCAAATTAATGAAATCAATGAAAGTTAACTAGGCCTACTCTACCATGACTAGGCCTATTGTAAACCAGAGATACAAAGCCAGAGCTGAGGAGAAGGTCTCAGGAGATCAATCATCCACAGAAAAATGCTTCACAATTCCTTTTAATACCCAAGAACAACTACAATCACACCACAATCTTGACCCTTTCTTATCAACATGACTATGGTACAGTAAGTTACACAATGAGATGTGAGAGCCATCAAGTTGAGAATCCATCCAGTAACTCCATAGTTTACCATATGAGAGGTGGGGGCAGGTTGATAGCCTTACAAGGTCAGCCTTTATTCTTCTGCCCTAAGTACACCATCTCTTGGTCAAAATAGAAATTCAGCAAATTCAACAATTAATATTCATATAGGTTATTGTTCCTACAATTATTTTATTATCACCTGTGACCATGCATCCTCCCAAAACTGGAGTTCCAGTAAATCTTTTTCGAGATTAGTCTTTATTCGTCTACCCTAAGTAGGCCTACACCATCTCTTGGTCAGTTTTTGGCACTTTCTTCATGAGGTACAGTTTGTACAACTCATTTATTTGTAACTATATAGGAATACATGAGATTACATTAGCTACATTTCACAGTTCCACATGCAAAATACACCTGCCATTAAATGAACATCTCACTGTAGCATCCATGCTCTGTTCAACAGGATTAGAATGTGCAAATCGTTTTTATACGATGTAAATAATAGTAAGCTACATGGGGAGAGAACTACCAGCTACCACATAATTCTCTGCATCCATTTCTACGGCAGAAGTCAATGTTTTTTCGTCATCATCATCTTTTGATGAAAAGCATTCTGTTGGGGGAAACTGCTTGAAATAGGCACCAATTGATATTGAATTAGTATCATGTCGAATATGATTAAAACCAAGGTGACGTCGAGGCTACAATCACAAGCGTATAGCCTAAGCAAACTATGCATTACCTGCGTAGTATGTTTTTATATTTAATAAAACATTGAACCTGCTATTTTATTAAGGCCACCACTTTTTCTCCTGTAACATTAACGGACAGTTGGGTTAAATGTTCAATGTATGGACTGGCTATTATATTCAAATGTATGCTCGGCAGCAATTGTCTCCCACGCCACTTGCATACGCTGCTACAGCCGTGTTGCTTTTTTCCGGAAAATGTACTCGACCATAAACACGAAATGAAACTTGAATCTGAAGTTTGGTGACGTAGGACAACGTTTTTTGTCGCCGGGTGGCATGGTGGATCCTAGTATCGGAGCTCCATTGATGTTGGCTTTCAATAGTTCTCATGCCCGCGCTTAACTCTGAGTTGAAGTACTCGAGTTGAGTTAACTAATTCATATCAGCTTTTCTGGAACCGAATTCTCAGAGTTTCTCATGTTAGAGTAACTCAACTCAGAGTTCAGGGTTAATCTCAGAGTTTGTTAAACCCGCTACCTGGAATACCCCCCTGCTCCGTCATCCAGAATAAAAACTCAAGTCTGTAAAACCCTTTTTTTATTCATAGATTTTTATCACAGAACATTAAAAAATCACACACGCAAACAGAATTTTCTACAGTTTAACCAGACAATGGCAGTGTTATTACATTGATTTGGGCACAAACAAAAGTGCATAAAAGCAGTGAGGTATGGGCAGCACACCAATTGGACAATTCACACACACAAAATTATTATAATTATACATAATATTTATATATAATGATTTATTTAATTTAAAAAAACTCACTAAAATATAGGTAGTGGATGAGTTTTCAAGACTTGTATCTATAAAGATGAGGTTTGTGAGTTTGGACCTACCAACTGAACCCAGAGACTGCTAGGTTCTGGGCATTGTTCCTCGCGTCAAAGTACGATGTGTCTGTTTCATTGTCCGGTTGGGGAATGAAGGGCATGGCCTGGTCTTGGAGGTTGTCCCAGTCCAAGCCCGCAAACAGAGCGTGGTCCTTCAGTCCTGGTGGACAATCGTAAAACAAAGCCCATTTCAAAACATATCTCAGCTCAACTGAGCGTGACAACAACCATTTGTTTACAACCGTACCAGGTCTGGGCACAGTTCACAATGACACCAAATCATGGCACAGTTCATACTGAAACACCGGGCCTCACCTTTGAGGCCTGCCCGTTTGTTCTGGTCCATGGTCAAGAGAATCTCGATGGTGTTCCTGGAGTTGGGAGACAGCTCCTCCTCTCCGTCGGGCCACGGGATGTCTAAGACGGTCAAAGGGGTTGAATAAGTGTGACGTGACAAGCCAAAGTTCCTTTCATATATCACGAGCCGCAGACATAGCACACCTCTGTTGAGGATATTCTGGAAGACCAGCTGAGGTGTCTCGTCGTTGAAGGGGGGGACGCCGGTGAGGAACTCAAACAGACACACGCCCAGAGCCCACCAGTCCACCATGAAGTCTGAGGAGGGAATGAACACTTACTCACTGGCTCCATTCAGTCCCATAACCGACATACATCTCAGTCACAGATTCTAACTGGGTCAAATCGGCTGTAGTTCATGTATTCATAGTTCATGATGTCGTGTGAAACTCTCCATAATGCCATATTTAACTTGAAAGGGGCTCTCAAGCGTCACAATCTTGGGTGATCTTACCATGCGGTATTCCCAACAGCAGCTCTGGGGCCAGGTAGTCTGGAGTTCCAAGAATTGGTACGCCTTCAGCAGGTACCACGCCTCTCCTGACACTCTTAGGAGTCCTGAAGGGAGTGTGGGAAGGCGTCATCGTCTGTGGGGTCTGAGGATTAAAAAAATACTGGATCAGGTACAGTGGTGTCAATAGTGATGCTTTTCCCTGGAACATGAAATGAAAGCATTCACTCACTTTACATTGGCGTGTAATGGAGGTTGAAAACGTCTTACATGTTGATCTAACGCGACTTAAACAGTGAATCTGGGAATCTCGACCAAGGAAATGGTCAATCCCGCCAGTTCTCCTGCATGTACCTGGTAGATGGAGCTATTGGAGCTGGTTCTCTTCTGTACGGGTGTTACAGCGGCAGGAAAGTTGTGGTGGGAGGCCGAGGTGGACATATCCATGGCCTCCACAGACCCCAGGCTGAGACGAGAGTTCCAGGACACGTTGGACCGGTTGATGGAGCTGCAGTAGCTTCGGAACGCGACGACATTCCTGGGCTTGAGGAACGAGGAAGACTTTGCCGCGCTGCCCGGTAGCTCGTGTACTCGGTCTAAGAAGGAGCGCTTGGAATCTCCAGTCTGGAAAATACAGCCCCCGGGTCTTGGCGTTCCAACCCTGGAGAGAATGGGCGTCTCTGGCATTTGGGCAAGAGGTGCGATGTTGTTTTCTAGTTCTTCAGATGACGTTGAACGCAGGTCTTTGGCACACTGGCGAGGCTGCTGCATGTCAGGGCAGCTGCCGATGAGGGACATTTCATGATGAGACCCATCAGAGTCAAGGCTCAAGTTATGCTGTTGATGGTCAACCAATGAGGTTGTGACCTTCGCGTCGGTCACTTCCCTGGTATCCTCATCTTCCCCAGGCTCCTCCAACTCACAAAGGAGGTTTTTCTGCACAACAGCAGAGCTTGGACTTTTGTCTGCCTGTCCTTCGACCATCCCACATGCCTGACTCCCGGACCTTCCTTCTTTTAGCTGAACTGTAGAAAACAAGCCAGTCAAACCAGTGCTGAACTTCAAATCTTCCTCCAGGATCTCGTAGCACCTCTTGTATTCTGCATCCTTCTTCTTGGCATGCGCCCCCATTTGTTCTGGGCTTTTATCAACCTCCTCAAACCCCCTTTTCACAGACTGACTTCCCGTTGGTTGTTTCCCTGCGAGACAATGGCTGTCAGCCCCACACACGTTGGCACTTGTTGGTTGACAGAGTTCAGTCTTCTGGGAAAGAGCAGGGGGCTCCGCATCAATGAACTGAAGCTTCTTTCCCGCCATAGAGTCAGTTTTGATTTTGTTGGACAGGTCTCCGGTGATGGAAAACGAGCGTCCTTTGTCGGTCTTGGCATTCAGGTCACGGCTGTCCATCGATGCGAGGGTAGAGAGACGGCGCATTTCAGACGTCTCCTTTCCTCCTGAGGAGGTGGTAGTTGCTCTGCTCCCATTCTGACTGTATAGATGTGCGAGGTTCTCCTTCTCCTAGAGAACCAATCACAATTTGTTTTAAATCACCTATATTGTATTTATGCTCAAATTAAGTAGGGGAGAATCTAATTTACTGACGCTATCAGCTATTAACGGGACAAATCTCCATTGGCCGACAAATTTCAACCTGCTTGTGTACATTGACAATAAAGTAATGTATCTAACCTGTTCAAATTCCCATAGAGGGCTGACACCATTCTCTGAGGCAGTGGGGGAAGGGAACAGGCATGACTGGCTGCTGCCCACGCTCTCAAACATCCTCCTGCTCTTCAGCAGTCTGGGGGTCAGGCTCCTGGCCAAGGCGGATGGGCTGAACACACCATTGTGGTGCCCTGGACACGGAAAGACACACACAAGGGTTCAAGTGGACATAGTGGTCAGAGAGATGTCATGGTATTTTATTCATGCTACAGGGGGATGGGGAAATAAATCCACACACCAGCAAACATTAATATGAATTCTTAAAAGGATCTAGAAGCTTTTTTCACTGTGTCAATAATCCGGTCTACAGGAAACAGGATCTAACCAGTCTCTCGCATTTTCTGACAAATAAAAACCTGAACCGCAAGGTTCGTTTCTGTCAAGGTAGACTTGTTTGTCGGGATCATAAGATGGAGTGACTTACCTAAATTCCGCATGGGGCCTACAGGGGAATATGGATGCTCTTTCTTCTTCCTCATCATGGGCGAGCAAAAAGAGCTATTCCGTTGTTCCATTTTCTCACAGGACACGGGACTGAACACCAAGTCACTGCTGCAATGCTTGCCCTCCACCGCAGGTGTATTCTGATATTAACATCATACACTAAAAGTCATTAAGATGCTTACTCTGGAGGAATCAAATATCTCAAAATCCACCGCAGTGGATATACAGTTGTAGAGATATACACGTCTGGCTTTAAGCAAGTTTACTCACAAATCCAAGGGAGCTTATCAAGGATAAGACTTGACCAGGGGTGCGGAAATAATCTTCCTTCTGCTTGATCAGTGAAGGGGTTGTCAGGATATCAACCAGGTTGATTTCTGGGAAAATAATAAGATAACAGACAACATGTCACAGAGAAAAACTTAACACTGACCTTTTAGTGAATTTGAGACATGTTAGGGGTCATTTAATTATAATACCTCTTTCAAGTTTGACTTTGGAAAGGCCGAAATCTGTGAGTTTGATGTGGCCTTTATTAGATACAAGCATATTGTCTGGCTTCAGATCCCTAGGTGGGAAAACAGATTGCAAGATTGATATTAACAATGTGAAACACAGAGAACATCTCCACACAATAGCATTGAAACGTTGCAGCACCTGTGGATTATTCCATGACGGTGGAGGTAGTCTAAAGCCAGCGCCACCTCAGATATGTATTTCACAGTCATGTCCTCATCGAAATATCCATAAACATGGAGAAGAGATTTCACATCGCCACCAATGAGGTATTCCATTACCTGTGGGTGAATATGAATTGATGCGTTAAAACGAATGTCATAATATTGTTATTTATTACGATTACACGGTCCTATAGTCTGAATAGTCATGTTTCGACGTCATTGATTCACACACCAGATACACTTTGGTTGCTGTTTGAAGGGAGTAGAACAAGTGGACGACAAAGGGACTCTTGCTGAGTGCCAATGCATTTCTCTCCGCTTTCATTTGGTTCGTCATATTTTTGTCGACCATGTCTGCTTTCTTCATCACCTGTAAGAAAACAAAATATATTTAGTTCAATGCATTTTAGATGCCACGGTAGAGCACTCTCCAAGCAGCTAGCTAGCGCGAGCTAGAGACCTCACTAACGTTCGTTGCAATCAAACACTATGACGTGATGAATTACTCAAGTTTACCTTAATTGCATATAATCTTGGATTGCATTTCTTTCTTGCGAGATAAACCTTTCCAAAAGCACCGCGGCTAATAGGCTTTATAACAACGAAGTCTTCAATTGACGGAGGCTTTGGAACTTCGAACGAAGTAACGCTAGTTCCATCTGTGCAAGAAGCGGGAGCACCAGGTGTTTCACTGGAGTCCATTCTGCTTGTTAGAATTCTGTCCGTTGTGGATAAAAAAAATTATGACTGTATACATGTATGCATACTATTTAATCGACCCGCAGAAAACTATTCATTTACGTGAGACGAAAACGACGTGGTTGTATCTCTACTCGCTATGCTTTACTGGCACTACACCAATGCACGGTTTGTTTTGAAAATTTGAAATCCGCTCCTTCGGTTGTGGGGTCCTACGTCGCATATGTTTCGTCACGGGATTGGTTTGGCAACAATAATTCGACTAGCTCAATTTTAGGTAAATATGTTTTTGAATAACAAACGTCAGAACCCTGAATATTACATTGATCGTATATTGTTTGAAAAATTGTTTGTTTTTGGAACAATTTAATTGTACAATTGTGGTTGTCTGTGGTTGGTTGACTTTAAGTAGTTTTTTACACATTTCAGATGGTTTGAGTTATTTTTAAAACATTTTAATTTTTTAAAATTCATTCTAAAACTGGCCTTACTATTAGGTAGGTTAATATATTGTAATATTGTAAATATGGTTAATGCATTTTGAACCTGGCAACCACAAGGATACGTAAGCAATTAAACCGGTAGCATTTTGTATCTTACGTCACTTTGTAGCCTGTTGACCTTACGTGAAGCCATTTTCGGGAAGAAGTTCGTGTTGAGTAACAAGAGAAAAACAAAAGGACAGTAGTCAGGAATTGGCACATTTAGTTCCTTAGAGGGTCTGTTTTCACACACCAACCCCCTCTGAATAGCTTCCAATCTGATTACTGTTCACTGGAATAATGTTTTCGCTCACGACAACGTTCCAGCCACAGGTACAGTAAAGCCGGCCGGCAGGACACAATGTTCCAGTTACCCTTAGCTGCCTACAGCACTATTGTAGCTTCTATTAGTCTAGCCACTTGGATATTCTGACGTTGTCTCAACAACTCAAGTGTTATACTCATATATTGATATAGTATACTCATCTAGATAGCTATTGGTTCGCTTTAAGTGTCTGGATAATATTAGCTAAAATAAATCAAGTATATTCTTGTTAACCCAGTTTGGATAGCTAGCTTATGTAGGTTATCTAGCTTGCCTAGCTGGTGTGTTGGAAATAAACTTTGGTTATGTAAGAGGTTATACGTTATGTATCAGATCTTAGCTATCGTATTATCTATTTGGCTTGTTGTGGTGGTGGTCCAAAACAATAACAATCCGTCCAATGTGCTATACAGTGCACGCAATTGCTGCTTCCAGACTTTGAATAAATCAGAAGCCACTGATAGCAAAACTCTTACGACAATAGCGATTGCTGTCCTTACAATTGAATCATATATGCGTTGACTTGTGTTTGCCTAGTATCTAGTGTTATCGATGTTTTAGTTTGCCAGTTTAGCATGTTTCTGTCTTTTTCCCAAGTTACAGACATGTTGTGATTTATCTCTGTCTCCCAAATCTGCGTCCTAGGTAACCGTTCCCCTTAGTCAACTTATCAATGCCTTCCATTCCTTGAAGAGCGCCGCTAGCTCTGGAGCCACTGCTTCTGTCCAAAAGCCACAGAAAGACCCTTGTCAAGAGCAGGAGCAATTGTTCAAAGAGGTAAGAATACTTGAAACTAACTTTAGAGACATTCTCCCTGGGACATCCCAAGCGGCGCACCTACAGGCGTTTGAACCTGGCGCCTCTTGATCTGTAGTCAGATGCTCTAACCACGGTCCCAACTCTGTTGTCATTGTGCGTGTGCAGCCCAGCGTAAGCCTGCGGGACCTGGGTCTGTCGGAGCTGGGGGTGGGTCAGCTGGATGAGCTGGTCTGCAGGTTGCTGCCCTCTCTGAGGCCTGGGGACGCTCCCCCCGTGTCGGCCTGGAGGACGTCTCATGTCTCCTCAGACTCCTTCTTCCACAACAAATATGGTGAGGGCCGTCCCTTTATTGTGGGGTTCGCGTGGGGCGTAATTGGCGGTTACTATATCGAATTTGAATGTGTATCAGTGTTTTAAGTCGTAGAAACGCCTGTACTTGCTTCTTAATTTGTCTGGTTTGTAAGTGTGGTGTGCAGTTACGAGTTGTTAGTTACCAGGCTAATGGAATAAGTGTCCATATGATCGCTCCTTGTGTTAACGTCACCATGGATTGCCACGAGGATGGGTAATGCACACTGTGAGTAAACTGTCGCGATGTGCTCTTCTGTCTGTAGGATTCACACACGGCAGACCACTTGGAGTGTCTGCCCGGCCAGTATTCCACAGACAGAACCACAGCCCGTTACAAAGTGTTATCTCCGAGCTCCAGTTCTCTCAAGGTGAGGAATGAAGCATATCGAAGGTCCTGTTGAGACGTCACAGCTCTACCTGAAGTTTGACAGTTGCTTATTATGCCGATCTGTGTGACGCAATCCGCTCTACTGCAGTGTGGATCCAGAACCGGGGCTTCAAGACTCTACGGACCAAAGGCAGTAGGATGGAGTCTGGTTACGAAGGGCCGGGAGAACCAGATGGCCACACTCCAACCTTCTTGAAGGTCAGCCCAGCAATGTGTCCCTCTACAGGACTCATAACTTCCCTCCAAACCCCCAGCGGACAGGCTAGCAGTCAGTGTACCCTCTGTATCTGTTGATCTTGAATGCGCTTGTTTTATGAACATGACATAAACGGTGATAGCGCACGGTATCTTAGGGCGTTTGGAGCACAACGTGGTTTTAGAGTGTGTTTCATGGGGTTATTGTTTTCCTTTGCCTGCTACACAGTTGGGAACGTGAGAAAATGATGGGAAAGTACAAGGCATCTTGCTATCTTCTTGTTACGTATGCAGTTGCTCTCCTATGCACGAGGCTGTTTTCAACAGTTTTTACCCGAAATGCTTTGACATTCGGCAAGGTACTTTTCATTTAATGAGGCCATGTTATGTCTTGTGACCTGACTGGTCCACATTAATCCCATTCTTGTTTTTATTCTTCTTACTTCAACCCCCTCCTTTTCTTACTTTGTCTTGTCACATAACATTACTCAATCACGCTTGCTCTCTGACATGGGCATACACACACACACACACAACACACACACACACACAGGGTCTTCTCATGAGGGAAAAGGTAGCAGAGGCAGAAAGTCTGGACCAGATGATAAAGCAGAAGAACCTTCCAGACAACCAGCAAGATGCCTTCAAGACTGGCTTCACTGAAGGCTTCATGCGGTCTCAGGCTTTCACCCGGAAGACACAAGGCAATCACATTTCCTCCCCTAAAGCTGTTATAGCCCACTTCCATTACAAATGAAAGGGTCAGAGAGTAAAAGCATGTGTGGTCGCAAAATTGTAGCACTCAGGTTTTTTAGTAGTAGCTTTCTTTCTTTTTTATCACAGCATCTTCAACGGCATTGTCAATGCTGCTCTGTCATAACATGGTTTTGTAATCGCTTTATAAAACCACTCGCAGTTTCCCCAGTATGCCACACGGGTGGGGCTGCTGAGTTGAGTTTCCTCCCTGCCTGCCCCATGTGACTGGCCTGTCTTGTGTTGGCAGATTCGCTGAAGAGGACCAGGTTGATTCTGCTGGTCCTCCTCCTGGTGGGAGTCTACGGCCTGTCAAGATCCCCGTTTCTATCGGGTAAAGGCTCCTTTTCTGATACCGGTTTGTTTTTCTGTTTTCTATTCATTCTTATGTTCCATGTAGCCACAGTGGAAGAGTGGATATGCTATTACAGGACTTACTTACTACTGTACTACTGACTTACTGTTCCACTCATGTAGACTAGGTTATTATGTGGATCCTTGTAGTGCAATCGGTTGAAGTTAAATGGTTGTCTTGTTGTGCTAGTGAGTAGTGTTGCTTGATGAAGAAGCGTGGTGGTCCATGTCATGGTTAGAGGGATATGTATTGTTTAGGAGTGGGGTGGGGTGCAGTTCTTACATGAGATGACATGTCATTGAACATGTTAACCAACGCTAATGATGATTGTGACAGATGATTGTGTGTGTTTCCCAGTGTTTCTCGTCTGACTGTGTCCCTGTGTGTTGGTGCAGTGAGGTTCCGCGCCACGTCCGGGCTGGACTCTGCCGTGGACCCCGTCCAGATGAAGAACGTGACGTTCGACCACGTCAAAGGCGTGGAGGAGGCCAAGAACGAGCTCCAGGACGTGGTCGAGTTTCTCAGGAACCCCCAGAAGTTCACCGTTCTGGGAGGAAAGCTACCAAAAGGTAGCTCCGGCTGGAACCCTATTCATTTTTGTCTGGATCTATTTACCCCGCGGTTTCAATTTTCTCTGTTTCAGTGAATAAAAGGCATATCCTCGCTCTCATATTCTAGACCCTTTTTTTATCCATAGGTAGAATGTCCATCCATTCACCTTAAAGGGTTTGGTAAAGTGTTGACTGGTGTGCCCGCCTGTCCCTGGTCAGGTATCCTGCTGGTGGGCCCCCCAGGCACGGGGAAGACCCTCCTGGCTCGTGCTGTGGCCGGGGAGGCCGACGTGCCCTTCTACTACGCCTCCGGCTCCGAGTTTGACGAGATGTTCGTGGGCGTTGGAGCCAGTCGCATCAGGAACCTCTTCAGTGAGCTCCCGCGTCAAACCTACCCTAAAACAATTTTTTTAGGGGGGGTTGTTTGCTTGTTCTGTAAAAGGAACTGTATGTTCCTTGTATGTTCCACCTGTATGGCTCTCGCTTAGCCACTCTTCAATTCGGGTCCGTGAAAGGAGAACCGTTGAGCGATAACGTAACCTGCAGCCTTGTCTCTCCTTCTGTTTGGCTTGTAGAGGAGGCCAAAGCCAGCGCCCCCTGTGTGATCTTCATAGACGAGCTGGACAGCGTGGGGGGGAAGAGGATCGAGTCTCCCATGCACCCCTACTCCAGACAGACCATCAACCAGCTGCTGGCAGAGATGGATGGGTGCGTCCGTCCAGTGCCTGAGAACAAACGATAATCTGTTGGCTCGTATTTGTCAAGCCTCGCAATTTATTCAAATGTTATTTTTATAGCCCTTTTTTTACAAGCAGTCAACGAGGGCGTCAGATAGGCTCATAAACGTACACCTAAACACTCAGGAAGTTGTAAAAACATGACATTTACAATGTTTTTCTTGGACCGTGTGGCCTTGTCGTAAACATTTGGCTACTTCGCAGGTTCAAATCAAACGAAGGGGTCATCGTCATCGGAGCCACCAACTTCGCCGAGGCTTTGGACAGGTACGTTTTTACAGTTTGAAGCCAAACCGTGCTTTCTTTCACTCCACATCCGACTTGAGGCTTTGTCCTCCGGTTGGGAGAGACTTGACGGGTGGCCAAGTCTTAAAGGTTCAAAGGGGTCATTTTCACTCGCTTTAAGAATGTACGATTTGAACAGCTCAGCTTGAGCAGAACTTCACATTGCATGTCGAGCTCCTCGTGGTTATTCCGAAATGCGTAATGACCATTCAGGCGTGCATGAGATGACTAGGGGAAATGTGTTGTTACACAATGTTACGCACTGATCCACGATTCTATGTGAAAGCGACGAGATCTCTTTTCCACGTGAGGTTCTAGTAATGAAGTTTGAACGGTGGTGCAGGTGACCATGGTGACAGCTCTTCAGGTTGTGAACACCTCTCTGTCTCTCTCCCTCTCTCTCTCCACCCTTGTCCCTCTCTCCCGACTCGGCATCCTTCTCTCTCTCCCCCTCCCTTCCCTCTCTGTGGTTGTCAGTGCTCTGGTCAGACCTGGCAGGTTTGACATGCAGGTGACTGTGCCCCGCCCTGACGTGAAGGGACGCACGGAGATCCTCAACTGGTACCTGACCAAGATCAAAGTGGATCCCGGTAGGTAACCTCCAATCACAGAGCCCGGTCACCGGAACCCCCCCCATACCCGATACTTCCAAAACAAACGTTTGATCTGCAGCGCAGCTCAGCCGAGTGTAAACCGATAAGGGGGAAAAAAGCTTCCTCACGGGGGGGTTAAACTGGAGCAAGCCGAAGCCGCACGGACACCTGATCCTGGGGTCTTACTGAGAGAGCCCTCAGTGGTGGGCCGTGACGTCGCTCACAGGCGGCCCTCTGTTTTGTGCTTCAGCGGTGGAGGCGGGGATCATCGCCCGGGGCACGGTGGGGTTCACGGGGGCCGAGCTGGAGAACCTGGTGAACCAGGCGGCGCTGAAGGCAGCCGTGGACGGCAAGGACATGGTGACCCTGAAGGAGCTGGAGTTTGCCAAGGACAAGATCCTCATGGGTTAGAGTGGGCTCTCGCATGCGCACACACGCGCTCGCACCCTAATACTCGCGCACACATTCACAGACCCACACACACACACACGCCAATACACACAGACTCACTCTAACACGCACACACACTCCCACACACACACACACAGACTCCCACACTCTGCCTAAGCTCTATCTGCAGAACATGTGCGATGGATTACCGACAGGGTATAACTTTTGAATTCACATCAGACAGGGAGACTGTCAGATCGGTGCATGTCTGCTTTGCAGGTAATTATCCCAGAATACCTTTGGTGGTCTAAGATTTATACCAGGGCACAATTTTTCCAGGCAGAACTAATGATGGATGGATGAATCAGATAATTGTTTGACCTCCTCTGGAGCTATCATTTGGAACTGTCATTCAATTGGGAATCAGATTTATTTGAGAGTGCAGTGAAACACAACTTTTTGGGGTCCTCATCTATACTGTAACAGTAACACAATATCGAGGATGGGATATTTCATACTGAGACTTGGCCTGGTTGTCTTTTTCATGCGCCAGGTCCTGAGCGAAGGAGTGTGGAGATCGATAAGAAGAACCAGACCATCACAGCCTACCACGAGTCCGGCCACGCCATCGTGGCGTACTACACCAAGGACGCCATGCCCATCAACAAGGCCACCATCATGCCCCGAGGACGCACGCTGGGACATGTGAGAAGTGCCCCGTCATCACAGCCCTTCTGGCCTGTGTCTTAACAACAAGGCCCACTCGTCCCCTGTTGTCTTATCTCACCCTCTCTCTCGCTCTCTCACCCTCTCACTCCCTCTCTCCCTCCATCCCTCCTCAGGTGTCCATGCTCCCGGAGAACGACCGCTGGAGCGAGACGCGAGCGCAGCTCCTCGCCCAGATGGACGTCAGCATGGGCGGCCGCGTGGCCGAGGAGCTCATCTTCGGGGACGACTACATCACCACAGGTGAGGAGACTGGGCCAGTGGGAAGACTGGGCCAGTGGGAAGACTGGGCCAGTGGGAAGACGACCGTATCGATCGCGTATCGCGATGGGGGTGCTGCCATGTGGTAGAGAGTTTGACTGTAGATCAAGGGATCGCAGGTTCAAATCTTCCCCCCGCTGCACTGGGGGTCGTTTTGGATTATGCTCTGTTAAATGAATGTTTTATTTATTTAGTCAATGTTTTTTATGCTGTGAAGGAAGATCACGTTTGGATCAGCAGCATCGTTCAACGTGTTGAACCTCAAGCTTTCTCTTTTGCATTGTAGGAGCTTCAAGTGACTTTGACGGAGCGACCAGAATTGCTAAGATGATGGTGACCAGATTTGGAATGAGTGACAAGGTATGACTTCCTCCTTTTGGATGTAGCAAAAATGTTGGATTTTAAATCTGTCAATACGACCAGGGATGAGGTTTAACGGGCACCAAGTGTGATGGCTTTACCATGGTGACCCACGACACAAAGCTAGCGTTAGCTGCAGAGCACACATTCCATTCTCAGGCTTTTCCATGTGGTCGGAGGGATCTCATGGCCAGCTTGTGTTTGAGCCACCACATTCCAGACTTCCGTCCACCTTAATCTCTCCCTCTGCCCTGAATTCAGACTCGACCCTGAGAGATCTGCTCTCCCAAGTTGCCTGACATTTGCTGCAAATTGATAAACGAGTGCATGTTAATCAGCTCCCTCTTAAGGGATCATTTTACCATAATGCCCTCTAAAACTTGTCTTTGTACAGTTAGCACAGTGGTTGACCACACTGTCAATCATAGGACCGTGTTTCTGTTGAGATGAGATGTTTTGGCTCTATGCACTTTTCTTTCGTTCGCTACTAATCTGGCAACCCAGGCACTCTTGGACTCCTCTGAGCTGCTGTTGTGTAAGAGGTCCGGTGTGCCTCTAAACCTCACTGTTAGTGTTCTACCTCTTTCAGCTTGGGGTCATGACCTACGCTGACCTGACCAAACAGAGTCCCGAGACGCAGGCCGCCATCGAACAGGAAGTCAGGGTCCTTCTTAAGGTATACCCCGCCCCCCCATCTCTCTCAAGACTTCTTTCAATCTCTCAAGATCATCTCAACCATCTTTAGAATTTTCGTTTCGTATTTTATTTGTCGTCCAAATGTTTTATTCCTCTGTATCTGAACAGGACTCGTATGAGCGCGCTAAAAACATCCTGAAGACCTACAGCGACGAGCACCAGAAGCTAGCCAACGCGCTGCTGACCTATGAAACATTAGACGCCAAAGAGATCAAGCTGGTCGTGGAGGGCAAGGCTCTGGACCCCAGATGAGTCCGTGGCTGATAGGGACTCTGAGACAGACGTGGTCTGCTGGAAATACCAACCAATGGAAAGGCTTTGTAGGTCACAGATTATTATTTTATTGTCATACTCCCCCTTTTACACAAAATGCAAATTAATTTGTGTTTTTGGCCACATCTTTCCTATTGGATGCCATTGAAGAGACTGCACAAATGCATGGGAAAACTAAATGAGCATAAGCCATCATGGCTTCTGCAGCACAATGTCAAATTTGTTACAGTTCTGTAAATAAAATGTCCTATATTTGGTATGTTATCAAAGTTATGAGGAAAAACTATTTGCTGCAAATCCTTTCTGGCCCTAGTATTTTCTCCTAGGAAATATAATGTAAATGATGAATTGCTTCATAGTTGTTTTTTCTGATGGATGAAATCCTCAGTATTTTATCGTAGGTGTACAAAAAAATGAATTGAGAACCATACAACCTTAATGTACATGTAGAATGTAACTACATAATGGCTGTATTCATGTTCTGTCCCCAGTCCGATTCATATGTGAATTGTGGAGATCTGCAGAACGTTCAGCTCAGACGTATTATTCGTTTTCATTTACAGTTTTAATTTATTCATGTGTGCTGATTTTCCAATAGAAGGAGACGTATTCTAAGTTGAAGTGGAAATGTATATACCGTACTGACGTTGTGTGTAAGGAAAGTGAATACCAGGATTTGATCTGTTTCTCTATTGGAAAGAGGCTCAAATAAAAAGTATTTAAAAGTGACTTTGTTTTAATTGACTTGTATGTTGTATGACAGTATCATATAGACTGAGTGTGCGTGTAACCTCAGACAGAACAATGGTCACCGATCAATTGTGATCTAAAGAGACAATGACCCTCCACTGACAGTTGTGTCCAGTTTTCAGAACGGTAATAGAGGGAAATAGACAAAAGGATCCATTGTGTCTTCAGAGGAACCATACCCTGTTGTTTAGGTTAATTGCATGGACATTTAAACCTGCCATTAGCTGAGTTAGGCAACTGCTCGCGTGGCTCTCAAAGAACTGGCTATTGTTTGGGAGTCTGCTCCTCCTTTGTTTTCAAGGGTCTCATATAGATGTGTAGAGAGGTTTGGATTTATAAAGAGGAGCCCCTCGCCACCACAGGCACAAGAAGAGACCAAATCCTGGAAGAAAATATACGGAAGACATTTTCCTTCAGATCATTTGTCCTACCGGAGATTAGAAGCAAGAAGTTTAACTTTTTGAAGAGCATGTGGAAGTCAATTTAGATTTCCACAGCTTTGTAAAGTTTGAGGAAAAGAAATGGACGGTACAAATGAAGAGATTGCCATTGTTGGAGTTGGATGCAATTTCCCTGGTGGTAAGGATGCATGACAAGGAGATGTTTGGTAGTAGATAATTGTTGTGTGATTGTAAATGCAAAAAAAGTCAATGTTAAAAGTAAAAATGCACAAAATGTTTTCCTTTTGTTTCAGGGGAAGGGCTTGATTCTTTCTGGAACGTTCTGTTGGAAGGAAAGAACTGTGCTGTTGACATCCCAGACGAGAGGTTTGACAGCACGTACTGGTATGATCCTGATCACAGCAAACCTGGGAAAACACAGACAACCAAAGCCGCTCTCATAGACGGGTAAGACTATAAAAGTCTAGCGTAGCTCACTGGAGCGTAGCTCACTGAAACTGACCCTTGAGAAATTGTCTAATGTACATATGTCTGTCCCCCCCCCTGAATTTGAATCTCAATCTATCAGGTTCAATGAGTTTGATCACAAGTTCTTTGGCATCTCGGAAGCTGAGGCAGACTACATGGACCCGCAACACAAACTGTTGCTCCAATGTGCATACAGAGCACTCGAGGATGCTGGGATACCGATGGAGAAAATCAGTGGCACCAGAACAGGGGTTTATATAGGTGCTTGTTATTTTATACACTACCTAACAATTGTTAGAACAATATAAACAATTGAACTCCAATGATTGCTATATGATGAAACAAAAAAAATCGGATTCTTTCCAAAAAAAAGTAATATGTAAAATGTTAAATTGACATCCATATGTCCTTCCAGGTCTGATGAACAGGGATTATGAAACCCTGTTGAACAACAGTCCTGGCACCATCACCCATTACAATGGCACAGGCACAGCTATGAGTGTGGCAGCCAACAGGATATCCTTTGTTTTCAATCTCACTGGCCCATCGTTTGCTATTGATAGTGCCTGTTCCTCATCTCTTGTGGCTCTGCATTCAGCCTGCCAGGCAATAAAACAAGGTACAGTACATCTGACTATTTGTCAATCAGCAGAAAAGGTTGCTAGAGTTTAAAACATTTCCAATCTCAGGTGACTGTGAGATGGCTCTGTGCGGGGGCGTCAGCTGTATTCTGGAGCCCAGAGTCTTTGTCGCTCTCAGCAAAGCAAAGATGATCTCACCTGAAGGCACCAGCAAACCTTTCTCCAGCAGAGCAGATGGCTACGGCAGAGGAGAGGGGTGTGGGATTGTTTTACTGAAAGCCTCTGAAAAATGTGAGTGTCCATTCCACTGTCTATTTACGACGCAAACCTTTTGAAACGTCACTGCAATACTGACGCTTAATATTTTGATCATTTTCCATGAACAGGCACTGAGGGACTTTGATAAAGTGTGGGGCATCGTCAGCAGAACTGCCGTGAACCAAGATGGCCGCTCGGTCACTCCAATCACCAAGCCGTCCATGGTCCAACAGGAGGCGCTGCTGCGCACCATCTACTCTGCGTCTGACCTGTCCAATGTCCAGTACATCGAGGCTCATGGGACTGGAACCCCAGTTGGGGACCCTATAGAGGCAGGGAGCATCTCCAAAGTCATCGCCACAGCCAGACCTCCTGGCTCAGACACACTCCGCATCGGCTCTGTGAAAGGCAACATCGGCCACACAGAATCTGCAGCCGGAGTCGCAGGGCTGATCAAGGTACTTTTGATGATGAAGAATGAAACTATAGTACCTTCTGTCTATTACTCTGAGGACAGTGCCAGTATTGATGTCAAAGCTCTCAACATATGCATACCCACCACAGCTGAGAAGTGGGAAGTGACAGGGTCCACTGACAGACTGGCAGGTGTCAACAGCTTTGGGTTTGGAGGCACAAATGCACATGCTGTGGTGAAAGAGTACAGGCAGGTTACGGCCCCTAGGCTAACCACTCATTCTTGCCGAAACGTGTTTGTGTTGACTGCAGCCTCGGAAAAGTCCTTAGTGATGTGTATGAACGACACGCGTCAGAGACTTAACAGAAACGAAACGACCGACATACAAGCGTTAGCCTTTAGCTCAGCGTGTCGCAGGAGCCTTTTGAGACTCAAGTACAGGAAAGCATTCCTCACACACTCCGTGTCCGACTTAGAGAACCAACTGAAGTCTTTCAACAACAAGAAGGTTGAGCAGTCCAAGTCAGACATCCGATTGGTTTTCGTGTTCTGTGGGAACGGGGTCACTTACAGGGGCATGTGTAAGCAGCTGCTCAATGAGGAGCCTGTTTTCAGAGACAAGGTCCGAGAAATCGAGAATGTTTTCCTCAACTACAGAAGTACTAGGATCCTACAAAAGATAGCAGAGGGTTATGACAACGATGATTATACCAAGCCGGAGTCTGTCCAGCCTCTGCTCTTCGCCGTTCAGGTTGGCATCGCCAGTCTCCTGAAGCACTGGGGCGTCCAACCTGACGCCGTTCTTGGACACTCTGTTGGAGAGGTTGCTGCCGCCCACTGTTCTGGCCTCTTGTCTCTTGAGGATGCTGTGAAGGTGATTTATCACCGCAGTACTCTGCAGAGCAAAGTCACTGGAGGAAAAATGCTTGTGGTCAGCAACATTGCCGTGTCGGACGTCTTGAATGTCCTCCCAGTTTACTCTGGGAAGATTTGCGTCGCTGCTTATAACAGTCCCCAGTCCTGCACTCTCTCAGGAGATGCAGATGCTATCAACAGTCTCCGTCAGAAGCTGGAAACTCTCTTCACAGGCAAAAACCTGTTTCTTCATGTACTAGATGTACCTGCTGCATACCACAGCCATATGATGGAGCCCATTGTGGACCAAGTAAAGGACAGTATTGGCTCTTTGACTGCAAACAAGATGGAGTGTGAACTGTTTTCGACAGTGACGGGTGAAATGTGTTCCGACGGAGATTTCATCACAGGGAGATACTGGGCACAGAATATCAGAGAACCAGTTTCTTTCGAGCAAACGCTCAGAGCAGCAACCAAAGACCACCAGGCAAAGAGGAGTATTGTCTTTGTGGAGATAAGTCCTCGAAGGGCTCTCCAGAGGAACATTCAAGAGACTTTAGGAAACGACATCACCGTTTGCTCCTCTGCGCAGCCAGAGAGAGATCACGAGACAATACTGGCAACAGTCTCCAAACTGTTTGAGCTGGGAATAGGGATCGACTGGCACCAGTTCTACGCGGGGTGTGAGACAACACCAACGTCCTTCCCAAGGTACCAATTTGATCATCATAGAAATGAGGTGTATTTTGAGGCTGTTAGACAAGGAAATGAGATGGCTGCTTCGTCTAACCATCCCCTGATTTCCAAATCAAAGCACGACAGCAAGGAGCACAAATGCATCATCTCAACCCACACAATGCCGTATCTTGGGAGCACAAGAACAACGGTGTTTCCATTGTTCCAGGGGCTTTGTATGTGGAACTGGCCTATGCCTCAATCATGGCTAGTTCAAGGCCAAAGATGCCCTATTTCCTCAATCGAGCTCAGTGTTACTTTTCAAAGTTTGTTTACTCTCAGTACAAACTCTCATCACATGAAGGTCATACTGGAGCATGCTGGGAATGACACCGTGTTTAAGATACAGTCTTCCACAGCAACACATGCATCGGGCACAATGACCATTAAAAACGGTCGAAACATTGATTGAAGAACAAACCCTTTGCCTTGACGCCATCTTCGATAGATGCCCATCTGTTAGAAAGAGGGATGAGGTGTACTCCATCCTCACCCACGCAGGCTTCGAGTATGGTCCTGTTTTCCGACAGCTAGACAAAGTATTTTTCGGAGATGAATTCAAGGAGGCTGTGTCTGTCATTCGAGTCCCAGGTGAATTGCTGACACAGCTTCACGAGTACTTTCTACATCCTGTAGTGTTGGATTATTTCCTCCAAATGACTGCTGTGGTTGCTATTGGAGGATTAAGTGTGAGGCCAGGATTTCCATCTGGGATTGGCAGTGTGGTGATCTCTAGACCCCTGCAAGAGGAGATGGTTCTGTATTTGAGAGCAACCGAAATGATGTCAGACCACATAGATGTGTGTGGGTGCTTTTCTTCGAAAGAAGGACATGTTTTAGTAGAGCTCAAACAAGTTAGGATTTTCTTTTTGGGCGATTGCTCTCAAAGTTGCAGAGTCTTTCTTTTTTCACACTGAACTTCACCATCATCCACCAACGTCCGTTTCCGACGATTTCCTTTTAAGCTGCCGACCAAAGGCGTTAGTTTTTGAGGATACGCTAGGAATTACTAAAGCATTGAGACCATTTCTAAACCAGGAATCAACGTATGTCTCTAACAGGGAAGTTTGGGTGTGCTCACAACTTCCAGATGTGGTGTCTCAATCTCTTCATCGTGATTCTTGCTTTGAGGAGGTCCTTTTTGTCTGGGGCATCGAAGATCTCAGTCATCTGACAACCGAGAAGGCCTTAGATAGCTTGGTGGACTGCTGTGAACACTTTCGCCAGATTGTGGTGGCTTTAAAAGACACCAAACGCTCCTGTAACATCCGAGTCATAACCTACCGATCGGCGGAGAAGACGGTGGATCACGTCAGCTCTGGGTTTGTGCTGTCTGGGATGACGAGAGCGTGTGCGGCTGAGATGCCAGGACTCTCGTTTCAGTTGATTGACCTGGCATCAGTGACATGTGAAGATATCCAGGCCCTGGTTCAGGTCATACACACCTGCAGGGAACCAGAGGTCATGATCGACAGAGGTCAGATAAGTACAACAACGATCGTGCGCACGCCCTTAACAGGCATCGCTTGCCCCGAACAGCGCGTCCGCTGTTGGGATTTTGAGCAATTGTTCTTCAAACCAGTGACCCTTATCGCGTAGATAACTTGTCTGCTGTGACCTGTGACAAAAAGGGTACCCTTCTACAGGACAAATCAGTTGAGATTCAGCTCCTACGAATGTGTGTTCATTCTTCAGACTACTGCCCTGTGACTGTTTCAGACATGAACTTTGACCAGACACTCTACTGGAACAAACATACTTCTCAGACACACAATGTCCTGGCTCTAGACTTCGGCGGTGTTATCACTGCTATAGGGAAGGGTGTGAGTAAACTTAAAGTGGGCGATCATGTCGCCTCTTGTTATCCTGTGACAGCCACTTCCAAGATTGTAGTTCCCGAGGCGGCATGCTACAACACAAAGATGCTTCCGTTCCTGAGGGATATTCCGTGCGTGTCCTACTTTGTGCTGGCATGGGAGATCATGCACAGATTGTTGCCCAAGGTAAAGAAACCGAGAACATTGGCCATCGTCTCCTCAGCTCCTAATTCGGCTCTGACGACGGTTTTAAGCCAGACGGCAAACAGGTCAGGATGGAAAACAATCCTTCTGTCTCAGTTTACTGAAGAGCTCCTGAACAGCGATCGCGATTACACGTTTGTGGCTCTGCCTCCGGTTGATCTGTCCCCACTAGTGAGAACAGGAAGCGTAGCCATGTTGAAACAGGTTGTTGTCGTTTGTGATAACCACATGTCGTCCCCGGCAAACATTGCCACACCGGAAAGTGAACACGTACATATTCAAAGATGTCATGTGTCAAGTGTTTTCCAGAGAGCAAATCTGAAGACACAGAAAGGGAAGATAAGCCAATGGCTGCAGTCACTTCATTTAGACAGTTTATCTCTGTCCCTGCAAAGCACCGCCTTTCAATCGACTGGACGGAGAGTGGCCCAGACCACAACTGAAACACAGTCCTACTTCAGCGTAAGCACTGTACCTCGAGTCGTTTTGGGGAATACAGAAGTGTCTGAAAATACAGAATGCAATATCCCTTTGATAAAGAGGCCGAGGTCCCTCTTCAGGCACAGTTGTGTGTATATTGTTACAGGAGGGCTTTCAGGGTTAGGCTTTGAGACGGTCAAGTTCATCGCTCACAGGGGAGGCGACTGCATCGTCACGCTCTCCAGGAGAACTCCGTCTGCCGAGACGCAGGGAGAGATGGACACTCTCCAGAGGACGTGTAACGTGTCCATTCTGAACGTTCAATGTGACGTTTCAGTGCCCTGTCAGGTTGTGAAGGCCGTCACAAGGATTGGACAACGGTTTCCCTCTTGTCCAATCAAAGGAGTGTTTCACAGTGCAGCCGTGTTGCAGGACGCTCTGATCGAAAGCCTCGACCGCTCGTCCTTCCGAAACGTCCTGTGCCCCAAAGTGAGTGGGGCATTGAATCTTCACTATGTGACCCTGCACAACAAACTGGACTTCTTTGTGTGTTACTCGTCCATCTCCTCCTTCATTGGGAATACCTCACAGTCTAACTACGCTGCAGCGAACGCGTTCTTGGACACGTTCTGTCACTACCGAAGGAACCTTGGACTCGCTGGGTCAGTCCATCAACTGGGGTCCCTTAAACCTCGGTCTCTTGTTGAACAAGAACCATTTCCAGAGGTTTCTAGAGGCAAAGGGGATGATGACTATGGATGTGTGTGAAGCCCATGTGGCGCTGGAAAAGTGTTTGTTGTTGAACAACCCACAGCAAGCCATCTGCAAGTTTCACTTCAGGAATTTGAGCAAGCATGTCCTCTCCCAAAACGCATCCCTCAAAACGCGACTGGCAGGTTTGGTTGAAAGAGAACTTCAGAACACAACCGTGACAGAATCTAGGGTTCAGCAACCGTGCTCCACACCAGAGATGGTCAGGACTCTGATCAGTGAGATAAGCAACGTCAGCGTGGCAGAACTAAAAGACGACGCCACACTGTGTGAACTCGGGATTGACTCAATGTTGGCCATGACTCTGCAGAATCAAATTTTTCAAGAGACTGGTGTAAACGTTCCCCTGGTTCATTTACTAGATCCTAACAGCACACTGGCCACACTCGACACAATTCTAAGGGAGGCTAAGTAGGGAGGCAGCATTTAACACATTGCACAGATATTTCAGATGTTTCAAATAGTCTATCATCTATATTTTATTTTATTGTTCATAGTGTCATAAGTACAATCTATTGGTGAAATGATGTTGTTGGGGATACACTGTTACAAAAAGCCTAATGTATAACTTTGCATGAACAGTCTGATTAAGTATCTTGTTATTGTGTTGAATTATGTACATTGTCAAATAATAAAATCAAACATATTCTGTCAGCAGCTGTTTTGCATTCTCTTGTATTTTCAGTTTTTGTTTTTCACGTTCAGCCAATTATAGAAAACCTTCTGAACAGAAAAATATAAGCAGTCAGTGGCACATTTGATTAGATATGAACGTTCAGACACAGCACTTAAAATGACACAGCATTTCACAACAAATTAGTACATATAACTGTGAAACATTAGATCTACATGAAAATGAATACATTTGAACTAATCACAAACGCAAAAGAAGTTAATACTGTATTTATGGAAACTCTACAGAGTAGCATAGTACATTCAAAACAAATATGAAACAAGTAATATTACTTGTATGAAACAACAAATATTCACTGTCTGTCTGTACTGTTCTGTATGTTGTGCAGCTACACTGCCACCTTGTGGTACACAACCAGAACATCCATGAAGAAAACGGATAATGGGCACACGTGGTGTATTAAATGTTATATATTCAGTCACTTGTATGCACCTCTATTCTAGTTATTTGAATTTAATACTATGTTTTAGTTCAGAGATCTTTGTTAAAGTGTCAAAAGGGATGAAATGAACTAAATGATTTAAGTGTAGGTAAAATTGTACACTCAACTAACAAAGAATATCGGCATTAAGCAAATATTGACATGCTCTTGGCAGTGTTGAAGCCAACAAGAATTCACTTTGATGCCTGAAATTGAGTAAACTAATTCTTATTTTTAATAAGTTAAAAAACGTGTATTCCAACAGAACTATGACTTAAAAAGAAAAATCCACTATCGTATACAGTATGTGACATTAACATCAGTGAAGTCTAAATTGGGGTGTCATCTAGATGGCTCAAACCAACCGCTTAATGATTCATGACATGACCAAATGAATAACAAGACACCTCATGTAAACAAACGCACCAAAGCAAAGTCAAGCACAGGTAGGGTCACGGACATCTCAGGGAATTCAAGCAATTAGATTCAGAACCAGAGCAACTGAGTTCTGTGATGTTACTCTCTTGCGGTATTGTCACGTTGTTCACCATCAAACCGCATTCAGTGTTTTGGTTCCAGGTGACGGAGAGTTCAGTGCTATTACCAGCAGCGTACATCTGAACTTTGTAAGTGTCGCTGTCAACGGTGAACATGGGAACGGTACTAATCATGCACATCTGACCACTTTGAGTCTGATGTGTGTTGACATTTAGAGACCACACCGAGGGGCGACTCTGCGTTTCACAGATCTGGTGGTTGTCTGGCGTGAACGAGCAATTATCGTAGATTGTCTTGTCTTGCTCGATAGGTTTCTCTTGTTTGTTTTTGGGCCGGCAGTTTCCAGTGTCTTGATTTTCAACCGCTGGTTCCTCCCGGGTGCTCACCTTGCTTGAACTCCCACTACAGATGTCAAACAAGGTCAAAAACACAGGGATGAACATGAGGCCGTGAAACAAACCGAAAAAGATGACCAGAAACATAATCTTGAAGAATGTTCTGAAGATGTAGTTTTTGGAGGCGGACAGCACCACCACCCCCAGGATGGTGGACAAGGCACCCTGGAGTATGGGGTATCCCAGATGAAAAAGAGCATCCACAGCCTTCTCATTTGCGCTCGGCTTACTGCTTGAAACGAAGGCGTAGGAGATGTGCGCGGAGAAGTCCACAGAGAATCCAATGCAAACGACCAGGATGATCATCGATATGGTATCTAAATGGACATCCCAGAGAGCCATGAAACCAGTGACGCCCGCTATGACCGAGGCAATAGAGAATGTCACCCAGAGGCAGCATAGAGGGTTTGGTATAAGGAGAAGAGAGATCAGCAACATGACAGCAGTCGTTACTCCGATGTTTTGGATGGTGTTACTTACTATGACAGCATATTGATCGTGGTAAATAAAAGCAGGATGGTACACCAGTAAAGGAACAGGACATCTTTTGGCAGTGTCCCGTAGGTTGTTTAACATGTTCATTTGATCGATAGCAGTCGAAATATTAACAGTCTGGATGAAGAAACGAGAAGCATGAATTGAATTGTTGGTGAAGTTTATGTCTTGCTTAAAATCGGAATAGAATTTGAGAAAAGACCCCAGATTTCTTTTAAAAACATGTTCAACGCTTAGATTGAGATTGGTGTGGTATCCGTAGTTTTTATAGGATTTAAGCCAGGATGTGAAGATATCCTTCTCGATGAAGGACAGGTTTTTAAAGTCCTCCACACACATTTCAAGATCAGACCTGTTCTTCTCATCCCAGTAGGGAAATTCCCCCCGTATAACAACCATAATATTTGGACCGTACTCAGAGAAATATGCTTTTTCCTCATTGTAATACTTCACCACGTACGAATCATCGGCAGCCAGATTTCGAGGATCAATTCCCTCCTGTATCTGAAAGCATCCGTAAACACTAATGATCAGATATACGGCATACAGCAGGATCACACACACCTTGGTCCCAGACCTGGTGAGAAAAGGGCCGTAGTACTTCTTAAAGAAGTGATTCATAGGCTGCACTTCCTCGCTGCCTGTCTGGCGGTCATAGGCTCCTCCCACACAGCACAAGCTGTACCATTTGGAGCGACCGATGGGACAATCCCCTGGAACTTCCTTGCAGGTCAGCCAATGTTTGTTGCTGTTTTCACGCCTTCCGTTGAGAACCAGGAAGGCTCCGAAGAAGGTGATGCTGTAGATGTAGCAGAACAGAATAGACGTGCTGGTGTACAGACAGAAAGACTGAACAGAGCGGAAGGGCGTCATGAGTCCGATGTAGAAAGCCAACACGTCTGTCAGAGTGGTGATGGTGATAGAAATGGCCGCTTCTTTATAGGTGTCTGCAAGACGGTCTTCCACCCTGTCATGGACATTGGTGTGCTGCCAGCAGGATAGGAGAATGAACATGTCATCAACGCCAATACCTGCAGCAATGGAGGACAGTTGACAGATGTATTAGAATAGGGACACAGTTGAGGATGCGAACACAAAGTGTTTGAAATGTTGACCTGTTCATTCATTTGGTCATTCCCATACCCAATATCAAGAAGGGTGAGTTTGCCACTGTCATTACAAAGGGTACTCCGATGTGCAGCATCATCCCAAAGGCGGACAGGACAGCCAAACCTGCAGAGAACACTCCGAAGGTGGCCACCCATACTTTGTTCCTCACACAATCAAACCTGTGGATAGAAATACACATTACACATTGGTCAGACCACAGACCTGACACCGAAAATAAGTATTTTTCAATACAAACATGAATTGTCATTGTCATTGCTCTTGTAAATCAAACTGGCGGACTGGTTTAATGCTTACCTTAAACAAGACAGGATGGAAAAACCTATAGCGATGACATATGTAATGGAAAATAGAGGAATAACATCCCTTGTGTTGGCCTCAAATTCCACCTGCATGGACAGGGATGTAGAGTGTGTAACCTAGGAAAGATGTCGTGCAAAATCAGTCTGAGAAAATCAACGTGAGCATCTTTTACACACGTAAATACCCCTTTATGACACGACACTCACAACCCATACCTGTGATGCTTCCACAATGGTCACAAGACTATCTGACTGAATTCAAGTATAAGCATAAGCTCAGAGAACTGCTACTGCATGTATGCGTCATAATGATTGTCTTTTAGATTCTTGATTCATAAAGAAACAACAAATATAAAAAACTGTTAAAAGTGTCTAAATCCATTCAACAGACATTTCAGATGTGGCACTTTGCTTGTTCATGACCCATCCCCTTCCTAGGTATCCCTGCCCACCACTTATGTACAGCCAAGATCTCCATCCTCCTCGCTGAAGGATGAACAATGGATGTCGGCTTAGTACACGGCCCCCTTACATGAATCTCACAAGAGCTACAAACCTCCAGGTTCTGGGTTTAGAAGACAAAGATGACAACTGCAGAGCTATTCAGTGAGTGATTAACTGTGCTTCACAGCACATGGACCTGTGTCATCACCTCCTTAACAGTGTCCAGCACACAGATTTGTGTGTGTTTGAGTGGTTAGGGTCATCATATGGTGGAGATGACCTGATTTTACCTCAGAATATCTACTTGTAAAAGCACAAGAGCTAAGTAATGTCTGTTTTATCGTTCATATATAGGCTACATATATATGATATATGATATAAGATGATAATGATATAAGAGTTGTGATGATTATTATCAACTACCATGTTAAACTAATCACATTTCACTAAACCAAATGTTAAACTAATATGTATTAATAATGCATTACTTTACAGTGTAGGCATGTAAAAAAACATTAAACTTACCTTGATGAATTTCAGTGAAACGTTTGAGGGGAAAACCCTGAGGAACTCGTTTAGCCACAAGTCTGTTGTAGAGTGGTTACCTTCTTTAAGAAAATACAAAAGCCTTATTGCTTTAGCGCTTTTTATAACTGACGAGCTTAAACTGAGTCCACCAACAGAATATCCCAGAAAAATATGTGTAAAACCAAAGCGGAAAAAGGGAAATGTGAGTTCAGTCTCCTCAATTTTGCTCCCATAATGATTTACAATGTCTAGGATCTTATTTGGGATACATTTATTGTATTTCCTGGCACATAGTGCTTCAAATGTAAGCTGTTCATGACCATTAGAAATATTAATTTCTTTGACTTTCTTGTCTAAACTTAGTATTTCTTGAATTGCGGCGTCTGTGAAAATGTGGGGAGCTTTAGAAACCGCTATGAAGGACGCATATATTCCATCTGTATACAGTCTCTGGTTGGAAAACACAGAATTGTTCAGTGGAAAGTTCTCTTGCACAAAACGCCTCTCAAGTTTTGCAGGACCGTTAGTTGGCGTAAATTGGTCCTCAATGTCATTGGCCTCCAGGTCCTCGAGGAAGTAAAATCCAGATCCAAGCGCAGTGGAGAGGACGAGAGGTCCGATGAAGAACCACCATGGGTGCAATCCAACGAACCGACCAAACTTCTTATATCCAATGGAGAAAGGCTTCTCAACGCAATCTGTGCGGCATCCAGCCATATTCACCGGCATTTTGGACAGAGAGGGGAGAAAAAAGTTTCAGTTGATTACCTGATGAATTGCTCTCCCAGCGAAACAACTTGCTACGGCCTGTGTTTTGATATTATTGTTATATTAGGCAGGTCTAATCAAAACGTTCCCCCGACGAACACTTTAATTTGACTTGGCTTGAATACTTAATGCATACGGGTATTAACATTTTCTGACGCACTTGACTAGAAAAGTAGCCTAGAGCGACCACTCTTGGGACCTAATAAAAGTGGTCTAGACATGAACTTCTGGGCGTGTAGTAGCCTAGGCTAACTAATATAGGCTACAGAATAGACTGTGTGTAACGGTTTTACTGTCATAGTTGTTCCTGAACAGTACTAGTCATATCAAACTATACTCATCCTCATCATCAATAAATAGACATTTACTGCATTTACCCTAGTCACTACCACACCATGCATGAATTAGGACCTAAGTTGTTTTTAACATTTCAACTTTTCAATCTTCAACTATAGGCCTGACTATAATGTTTTTTTTTCTTCCCAGTTATAATTTATTTAGGCCTACTTACGGTTGGGCATCGTCGATGTGTATTTCTCTTCCTCAAGTCAACGCTTATGACGAGGAGAGAACACACGGTTGGGACTGACAAAATCATCAATGCGAGCTTTAATGAGCACGGCACCCCATTCATAGCAACCAAGTATGTGATCCAATTATGACGGTAAAATGAAGATCGGAGGCCAATAATTATCTTCAACAATTTGGCAATGCATTCCTAGCCCTTCCACACTATTTGTACACATTCTGGGGAGATCTGCTGTAACAGTGTATACACATAAGATTTAATTGAAAATTGTATGCAAACAAAGATCGGCCTTTAATTACATAGTGAAGCTCCTGGGTAGGCCTAAGTCAATTCTTGACACAAGTTAAACACAACATCAACGTTTTGAATGTTCTTTATTTTAATTTATTAAACACCAACGTTCATCTGCGTATTGAAAACATTTTCAAACAATAAAACATGTGCATTGCATTGTAAATGTCATTAAATGTGTACGATAATTTAATCAACTTTGGACTTCACAACATTACAGAATAAAGAATAACAGTTGCATTAAATTAGTCATCAAATACAATAATGATGATTTAGAACATCCTTACACAATTGACAGTATACCTATGGCTTCAAATTGTATGATGCCTGAATATCATCAAAATCCTGCTGTGATGCATTTTGCATGCAAAATGATAATATGACATGCTCTTGATAAAATGATATTCACCAAGTAACAATATAAAGTTTCAGTTTAGTTTGAGTAATGGGATTAATTCGTTTCAGTTTGAAAAAAAAAGTATTCATGATAGCTTCATTGAGATTTTTAGCTGTAGCTATGGTTTTGCATCTTTGCATTGAATTTTTAGTTTAGTTTAATTTGTTTTCATAATTTTCCCTTTCTTTAAAATCTCAGTTCACAAATTCATTTTTCATATCCTTTTTGATATCAGTTTCAGTTTATGATTATAACCGTGCCAAGTAAAATATATTTTTCTTGATAATTTTCCTGCAATGAACTAGTATTTCCCATCTACTGTGATATGCTTTCATGTTTAAGATATGCATCAGAGAGGCCTACAGCCTTGTTGCTTCCTCATCATCACCCTTATCCTTGTCCTTAGCCTCTGTGCTTTCCACAAGAACTGCTATCATTGTAGACAGTGAAGCATCTGGGTGTATGATTTTAACCAGGGGCAAGTTCACACCCCCTCTCTTGAAATATGCGATTTTGCAGAGTCATAGCAAGCATTGAGTCAATGCCCAAGGCAAAGAGGGGGAACTCTTCGTGTAGCTCGTTCTTGTCAACACCCAGTGTATCACTGAGGAGAGATTTGATATATTCAGCAGGAGAAGATAAGGAGACAGTTGTATCTGCTCTTGAGTCTGAAAGTTGAGTTTTGCGGAGTGTTTCCTCCACGACATCAATCAGACGGATGGTCAGTGCAACGTTTTGAACATTGTTGATAATGTTTTTGAAGTGAAACCTACACACTGCCTGTTGGGGTTTGTTTAGCAGTAAGGCTTGCTCCAAACCTTCACGTATCTCTGCCACATCCAACAACATCATCCCCTTAGCTTCAAGGAACCTATGCAAATGGTCTTTGTTCAGCAGAAGACCAAGGTTCAAAGGCCCCCCAGTTGATGGACTGCCCAGCAAGTCCAATGTTCCGTCTATACTGACAGAATGTGTCCAGGAACGAGTTTGCTGCACTGTAGTTAATTTGGGCGGCGTTTGCCAAGAAAGGCAGCAACGGAGGAGTAGCACACAAAGTAATCTAACTTGCAGTGTTCTGTTGCATGGTGAAGATTTAGAGCCCCATTCACTTTTGGCTTCATTACTTTTTCAAAGAGAGATTTGTCAAGGGCTTCAATCAAACCATCATGCAGGACAACAGCACTGTGGAAAACCCCTCTGATTGGACAGGAGGGGAATTTCTGGCCAATCTGACCAATTGCGTTGTGCACATCCTCAGAGACACAGACATCACACTTGATGCAAACGATGCAGGAACCCGTCTCTTTCTCCACATTGTTTATTTCCACCTGCATGTCTGGTGAGGGATTACGTCTGGAGAAAATGACAACATGCCCTCCCCCTTTCTGGGAAATGAACCTGACTGTTTCAAAGCCCAGCCCAGTCAGACCACCTGTAACAATGTACACCGATCTGTTTTGGAAAAGCTGGGTGGGTTTCTGTTGCAAGGGAATATTGGAATGTGCGCCTCTGGAGTCCTCCTTGCCAAGTGCCACCACAGGAACCATCCTGGAGTTAAAGTAGGAATCTTGATCGTCCAAAGGAAGGAACTCAATGCTTCCGGACGTCTGTCTCTGAAAAGTGAAGCTGTCGAGAACAAATGCCCTCCTGTCTAAGTGCAAAGACTTGAGCCAACGATAGACATGTTGCATCTGTGCTCTGAGTGACCACTTCTGTAAGATGCTGGTCATCAGGATGTTCTGTGTGCGAACGCTATCCTTTTCACTTCTGACAACTGTGTGGGTGAGCAAGCCCTGGGTGTGGGATTCACCGACAATGACAACGTGCTTCACTCCAGGAAAATTGACAACTTTTGCAACCAAAGACTCATCAAATGGGGGTAGGAGGACAAATGCATCTATTGCGTCATCATCTACAAAAACACCATTGCACTGTGCTGCTTCATGAATACCCCATCCAGATTTGCTTGCTGTCAGAGACAGGACCTTCAGTAGAGCTGAGTCACGAATAGATGTCACAATTCCCAAAGTTTTATTTTGTTCTTTTACTTTGGGCAATACTCTGTTCATGATCTCCCATGCCAACACAAAGTAAGAAACACATGGTGTCTCTTTTAGAAATGGAAATCTCTTTGTCTTGTAGCAAGCCTCTTCAGGAACTGTCATCTTTGTGGATGCCACAACTGGATAACAAGAGACAACTTGATCTCCCACTTTCAGTTTGCGTACACCCTTCCCCACAGCAGTGACAGTACCATTGAAGTCTAGAGCCAGAACATTGTGGCTCTGAGCATCATGTTTGCTCCAGTAGAGTGTCTGGCCAAAGTTCAGGTCAGAGACGCTGACGGGGAAGTAATCAGAGGAATGAACGCACATCTTGTTGAGCTGAATCTCAACAGTCTTATCAGGAATGTACTGATTCTCCAAGGCAGAGGGAATGGCAGACACGGTAGTCATTCTGTATGGGTCAGTAGTCTGTAATGTGCAGGGCTCAGTTGTTGAGCAGACTTTCCCTTCTGAGATTGAGCTCTCTGTTTTTTCAAGGGAAGTGTGAACCATGTTAGGTTTGAAAACCAACCCGTTTTTCACCACCAACTCAGGATACTTGCGGCATGGATATGATCTTAAAATGTGTGACAGAGCTTGGATGTCATCAGTGGAAATGGAGTTGATGTCAATCCACTGAAACGACAGCTCATCCATCTCTGCAGCACATGACCTAATCATGCCAGACAGGGCAAAGCCTGAGCTGATGTGGTCAACTGTGGTTTCTGCTGAGCGATAGGTTATTGCTCTGATGGAATTTGTGAAACGTGTGTCTCTAAGTTCCAGGATGACCTGTCGGAACGTCTCACAGCAGTTCACCATGTTCTCCAGAACACTGTCAGATGTATGAGCTGTGAGGTCCTCGTCACCCCACACAAACAAAACCTCCTCAAAGTTCTTCTTTATGTCTGTAATCTTGAGGTTGGCCAACAGTGTGGCAAATCCATGGCTCAGGAGATCCTTAGCATGTGTAAAGGAGATGTATCTAGATTTTGAACTCAAATGCTGTTGCAAAGACCGAGATATTCCTAACTGGTCAGAGAAAACCAAGGCTTTGCGACCACGAGAGGATGCAATGTCTTTAGAGACGACACGGAATTCATTGTGGTAGAAGTACTCCTCAAGTACAGAAGCGCGGCTCCCAAGGTACTTGATCAACACATCCCGAAGCTCAACCAACACCCTGCCCTCTTTGTCAGCGAAGCAGCCACACACCTCAAACTGATGATCCTCCACTTTAGTGGCTCTCAGATAGATGATCATCTCATCTTGCAGGGGTTCATTTACAGTCAAGCTTCCAATTCTGGCCGGGAACACTAGCCTTCCATCCAATACATTGGAAACAATAGGAAAAAGCTGCATCAGGTAGTCTAACACTACGGGATGAATGCAATAGTCATGCAATTGAGGCAGCAACTCCTCAGAAACGGTGACAACTGAAATAGCCTCCCCAAATTCTTCCCCGTAGTGTATATCCCCCTTGTTTTGGAAAACATTACCATACTGAAATCCAATCGTGTTCAGGTCAGAGTAAAGCTTCTCAGAAGTAATCAGTAGCTTGCATCTCTTGTAGATGGAGCTCAAGGAAATGTTCTGCTCCTCAATCAGTCTCTCTCGCTTGCACACAACTGTACCCGATGCATAGGTTGCAGTAGAAGACTGCATTTTGAAATGTGTTGTACCTTCATCAGGCTCAACGTGCACTTGAATCTCAGGTGCATTCTGTGTGAGAATGAATGGGCTCAGAAAGTCAATGCTGAGTTGCAGGGTATTAAGTGGAACCTTTGGTTTGACACTTTCCATGGCAACAGTTAAACCCAGATCAGCGTAGAAGGCGCCTGGCAAGAGTGGGACACCATTGTGCTTATGTTCCAGGAGGTAAGATAAAGATGGCGAAGACAGATCACAGTTGAAGCCATTGCTGTCACTGGTCTGGCTAAGTGCTTTGTGAATACTGGATGTCCCTTTCTGCATTTTTCCATTGATAACCTCTCCCTTTTTGCTATCAAACCTATACCTTGGGAATGGTGTTGGTGAAGTCTCACACCCCTTGTAGAACTGGTCCCAATCGACACGGACTCCCAGCTCAAACAGTTTGGAGACGACAGAAAGCATTGTCTCATGATCTTTATCTGGTTGCACAGAAGAGATGACTGTGATGTCCTTTCCGAGAGTCTCCATAATGTTCCTCTGTAAAGCCCTTCTGGGGCCTATCTCTACAAAGACCACATTCTTCTTTTGGTCGGCTGCTGACCTCACCGCCTGCTCAAAAGCAACAGGCTCTCGGATGTTCCTGGCCCAGTACTTCCCTGTTGTGAAGTCTGCCTGTTCCACCTCCTTCCCTGTCACTGTTGAGAACAATTTAGCTTCTGTCTCATTCACCTTCAAAGAGCCAACCCTGTCCTCTATTTGGGTTAAGATGGGGTCCATCATATGGCTGTGGTAAGCGGCGGGAACGTCCAGGATATGGAGGAACAGAGTTTTACTCTTGTCTGACATGCTTAACTTCTGGTGGAGACTCTTAATAGCATCTGCATCACCGGAAAGAGTGCAAGACTGTGGGCTGTTGTACGCAGCCATGCAAATCTTTCCAGAGTAATCTGGAAGCATCTTCAAGATTTCCGACACTGCCATGTTGCTAATCACAAGCATTTTTCCACCTGTGACCATACCCTGTAAGACGCTGCGGTGATAAATCACCTTCACAGCATCCTCAAGAGACAAGAGGCCAGAACAGTTGGCGGCAGCAACCTCTCCAACAGAGTGTCCAAGAACAGCGTCAGGTTGGACGCCCCAGTGCTTCAGGAGACTGGAGATGCCAACCTGAATGGCGAAGAGCAGAGGCTGGACAACCTCTGGTTTTGAAAAGTCATCAGCCTCAGATTCAGCCTCCAATCTGTCTAAGATCGACATGTTATTGAACCTCTGGAAAAGGCTCTCAACTTCCCTGACCTTCTCTCTGAACACAGGTTCCTCTCTCAGAAGCTGTTTGCCCATGCCTTGGTAGGTCACACCATTTCCACAAAAGACAAACACTAACCTTGGATCTGAATTTGAGAGGGCAATGTTTTTATTCAGCGTCGATTGCAGTTGATTTTTCAGATCAGCCAGAGTGGAGGTCATGAAAGCCCTCCTGTACCTGTGTTTCAAGTGGCTTCTCCTACACGCAGATGTGTAGACAAGACTTTCCAGGTCAAAGTCGCTGTTTGCATCTATCTGCTGAATAGTGTCCTCCATCATCATATCAATCGACTTGACAGAACTTGCGGATAGGACAAAGCACTTGTGAGATTTCCTACCGCTCTGTTTAGGAGTACGAGTGTGCTTGTATTGTTTGACAATAGCATGTGCATTTGTTCCACCAAAACCAAAGTTATTTATTCCTGCAACCATAACAGCATCTGACCACCTTTCTGGTTTGGTTGGAACTTTCAAATTCAAGGCTATTACATCAATACTAGCACTATCCTCAGAGTAGAAGACAGAAGGTACTATGGTTTCATTCTTAATCATCAAAAGTACCTTGATCAGCCCTGCGACTCCGGCTGCAGATTCTGTGTGGCCGATGTTGCCTTTCACAGAGCCGATGCGGAGTGTGTCTGAGCCAGGAGGTCTGGCTGTGGCGATGACTTTGGAGATGCTCCCTGCCTCTATAGGGTCCCCAACTGGGGTTCCAGTCCCATGTGCCTCGATGTACTGGACATTGGACAGGTCAGACGCAGAGTAGATGGTGCGCAGCAGCGCCTCCTGTTGGACCATGGACGGCTTGGTGATTGGAGTGACCGAGTGGCCATCTTGGTTGACGGCAGTTTTGCTGATGATGCCCCATATTTCGTCGCCGTCCTTGAGAGCCTGTATAATACAGTTAATATGTGATCACACTTTTAACGTTTTGTTTAATTAATGTGGCTCAAATTTAAATAAGGATATTTGGCCTTTTTGATGACTGATTTTACATAAAAAAATACATTACTTGTTTCAATGGCTTTAACAACACAATCCCACACCCCTCTCCTCTGCCGTAGCCATCTGCTCTGCTGGAGAAAGGTTTGCTGGTGCCTTCAGGTGAGATCATCTTTGCTTTGCTGAGAGCAACAAAAAGCCTTGGGTCTATAATACAGCTGACACCCCCACACAGAGCCATCTCACAGTCACCTGATAAGAGGAAGCAAAGAGAAGGCATGTTACAACTTTGACTTGTCTTGTATTATCAATTCAAGGTTATTGATGAATTTCCCTATGCTACGTACACTGGATATAATCTGTACTTTAAGACCTACCTTGTTTTAATGCTTGACATGCTAAATGAATAGCAACCAGAGACGATGAACAGGCACAGTCAATGGACAGTGAGGGTCCAGTGAGATTGAACATGTAGGAGACTCGATTGGCTGCTATGCTCATAGCCATGCCAGTGCCTGTGTAGTGGTTGATATCATTTGGGCTTTTCTGTGCAGCACAACCCTCATAATCTCGGTTCATAAGCCCTTCAAAGTAATGCAAACACAAGCAATACATGACATGTGGCCTTACAAAATGGCCTATACATTTTAAATGAATCCTTGTTAAAGCTGGTAACTTATTATCACTTACCCACATATACTCCTGTTCTGGTCCCACTTGCCTTTTCCATTGGCAGTCCAGCATTCTCTAAAGTTCTATATGTACACTCAAGAAGGAGTTTGTGCTGAGGGTCCATTTTTTCCACTTCAGCTTCTGTCATACCGAAGAATTTGTGATCAAATTCATTAAACCTGGGAACAGTAAACAAATAAATAATATGTATACCAAATATGTTAAGTTCATGTCAGAATTTAGAATGCGTGTGAAATGCATGCTTTTGACTGTTAATAATTAACACAACATGTGGAGAAACTTAAATTAAATTAAACTAAATTCATTTGAGGTGTAACATAAGACGTTTGATGTGCTAGTCTGTTAACAAAATATTTTACTCAGCATGTAAATGACTCTTCAAATATGTTCTTCTCTTCAAGGGACAAGATAATATAGGACATACCCGTCAATGAGAGCAGCTTTTTGCGTGCGGGATGTTCCTGATTTGTTGTCGTCTGGGTCATGCCATTCGGAAATGTCAAATCTTTCGTTTGGAATTGGCACAGCACAGTTCTTACCCTCCAACAGCACATTCCAGAAATGTTGAAGCCCCTCTCCTGTCAAAAGCAAAAAAATCAACATTTAGTTAATAACTATCTCATTGGAATATATTGTATGTGACAAATATAATTATGTACAAGTCTCTGATAAATAATAGTACGTAAAGGCAAAAGAGATGTGTACCTCCTGGAAAATTGCATCCCATGCCAATGACAGCGATGTCATCTTCAGTGTCCCCCATATTCACCTCACAGTGAAATGCTGCTGAGGATCAACGCACAGACAGTGTTTTACCAATATGCATCAAAATATGTCATCTAAATAAAACAACAGTCAATCACAGCACTTGCTCTTAGTTTCAGACATTAAAGTTTGACCAAGAATGAATAAAGTAAATAACCAATTAACTGTATACTTTAGTCCCACCTTGTCTGCAGTGAAACCTGGGTTGGTACTGACAGCATTTTCTTGTTACATCTTTTTATATATGCGTCTAACGTTTCTTTCAGATGCTTTAAGGTGCCTTGTAAATGATTAACAAATGATTCATACATCACAAAATGTACAGAGACAATGTGTCACCTGTTTTAACTCAAAGGAAGAGTTTTAACAGGAAGAAGGAAGAAAAAAATCAAACACTAAGGTATAGTCAGTTATGATGACTAAACTGACTCAACTGTATATCTTTAGTTCCACCTTGTCTGCAGTAAATACTGGGTAGGTATTGAGAGCATTTTCTCGAAACCCATTAGATGCGTTAAGGTGCCTTGTATATGATTAACAAATGATTCCTGTGTCACAAAAAGTACAGATGCAATGTTTTTACCAACTTATTTTTGGGTTATGAGACTAATAAATATAAACAAAGATATGATTTCACACTTTAGTTTCCTTTTATTACTATTATTTTATTACCATGCTCATGTTTAGTTTAGTTTCACATCAAAAGGGTTGGTATTTCCAACTAACTAACTAACAACAGGGGAATAAAATGTCCCCAATACAAGATTTATATTGAGCACCCTTAGGTAGTCAGAAAGGTACACAACCTATGTATCTGCACTGATAACTTTCTTCATTGGAACCTGGTTTGTGATAGCTGATGTGTATGTTTCCCTAAGTGAGTCATAACTGACTAAGATAGAAAGGACAGTCCACCTTATCACTGAATGCAATACTTATTTGAAACTTGCTTGATAATTCCTGTAATACGTTCATGTTACATCCCAATGGGAGCAGTACGAGCACCCTTGGACTAGCTAGAGATAATGATTTCTGAGAAACCTCAACCTTAAATAAATGTAATTTAGTCCTTAGAACACCTCAGTGTTTACTGCCCTGAGAAATGTTAGTTTTCCATCATTTGTTAGACGTGTGCAGTAGCATCTAACAATATAAATACATCTGTGTGACCACAGTATATCTTGTAATGGTGTATATTAGGTACTTAAGATATGATGACTCAAAGAAAAAAGTTAGACATGGTCGAAGAAAAGAGGTAAATAAAATGTGGATTCGTCCAATGTTAGCATCTGCATTGATTGATTGGTATTACTTCCTGGAACAGTATTTTTATTTTCTTATTATATTATTTTTCTGTATTTATTTTAATAATTTGTTTCCGATATTATTGGATTTCACCACTTTATACATTCTCCAATTGTATAAACCTCAACAGACTTTATTTTGTTGTTTCAGGTGTCTGATACTATATGTTTGCAACCCCCCACCCCCACCCCCCCCACCCCCACACACACACACACCACACTCACACCACACACACACATACACACACACACACACACACACACACACACACACACACACACACACACACACACACACACACACACACACACTCTGGCATGAAATCAAACCTATTGCACACAATCTACTTAGTTTGCTATGATCTGACCAGTTGTGCTGCAATGAAGTATACACTGTATACAGTACAATCGTTTTTTTTTCCAAATGTGAAATTATGATGTAGAACAGACATTTGGGATGTTTATTAATTGTTCCTAAATTCTTGCGGATTGTCTGACAAAGCAAATTCCTTGTCTGTGCAAACTTTCATGGCGATTAAAACCCATTCTGATTCTGATGAGCCTTAATTAAATACTAAAGAAAACAGTGAACAAAGTTTTTAAATGCACACATTTTGTATTATATTATTATAAAAGGTGATCAAATAAACTTTGCAGAAGTGGAATATGCCAAAATTATAATAATTTTCAGCATTATTTAATGACTAAATTAACAGATTTCTTAAAAAACACAAGTTTCAAAATATAAACATAATTTTCTTATGGAAACCAAAGGGACATATATAAAAAATGCATTGTTACATAGTAAGTGTTACATATTAACATTTTTTTAAATCTTGGGTTGGTACTGACAGCATTTTCTTGTTACCCCCCTTTCAATATATGAGTCTAACCTTTCTTTGGAAACGTATCAGATTCTTTAAGGTGCCTTGTAAATGATTAACAAATGATTCATATATCACAAAAGGTTCAGACAAAATGTGTCACCTGTTTTAACTCAAAGGAAAAGTTTTAACAGGAAGAAGGAAGAAATAAATTGAGTTAATGACAAAAATAGACAAAGGCAAGCCTGCATAAACTCTTATCACTATTTTTGCATATTGAAATATGTGTCCCATTGCATAGAATCCTCTAGAAAGTGCAACTGTGTTGGCTGGGGGGTGGGCATGATTACTGGGTGGTGGGGGGGCAGGATTTCACAAAGTGAGTCATAACTGACTAAGGTAGAAAGGACAGATAAAGGACAAGATAAATGTAATTGGTGTTTGATGTAAAGGACAATGCTCATGTTTCAGTTTCGTTTCACAACAAAAGGGTTGGTATTTCCAACTAACTAACTAACAACAGGGGAATAAAATGTACCCAGTACAAGATTTATATTGAGCACCCTTGAATACCCAGCGAAAAGGTAGTTGTAACAAACAGACTCCCAAGACAAAGGGTACTGGATCCAAATGCAGGTTTATTGGGGCGTAGTTGGACAAGCAGGGGTCATACACAGTTATCAGAGCCAGAGAGGAAATCCAAAAGGGAAGTCAGGTCACAGGCGTAGGTCAAACAGGGGCGGACTGGGCAATGAAGGCTTGGTCAGGTTCCAAAGGACAGGCAAGGGTCTGGATCACGGCATCTAGGAATAGTACAGGTGGAGCAGATACGAGGTCGGGGGCAAAAACAAGGTCAGTATATAACAGAGTCTTTCCGAATATCGCCTAGAAATGTCACTATAATATTGTTAACAAGACAGCACAGACTTGAGTGACTGGCTTAAATACACAGAGCAGAATGGAGTGGACTGATTGGTTTCATTGTTTGCAGACGTGACGAGGGAGTGCCCTCTTTGTACTCAGGTGATGATGATCTGAGTCCAGGGGGACCTGATTGTCACAGTAGGCGGAAAGGTATACAACCTACGTATTTGCACTGATAACTTCTTTCTTTCTTCATGGAAACCTGGCTTGTGATTGCTGATGTGTCTGTTTCACTAAGTGAGTCATAACTGACTAAGGTAGAAAGGACAGTCCACCTTATCACTGAATGCAATACTTATTGGAAACTTGTTTGATGAGTCTTGTGAGGCGTTCTTGTTACATCCCAACGGGAGCAGTACGAGCACCCTTGGACTAGCTAGAGATGATGATTCCTGAGAAACCTCAACCTTAAAGAAATGTAATTTAGTCCTTAGAAACACCTCAGTGTTTACTGCCCTAAGACCTTTTAGTTTTCCATAATTTATTAGACATGTGTGCAGTAGCATCTAACAATATAAATACATCTGTGTGACCACAGTATATCTTGTAATGGTGTCTATTAGGTACTTATAAAATATGATTGGGTGATATTTGGTTGTTTCTTAATTGTATTGTTTATTGTACCATCTTCAAATTTAAAGGAAATCCTTAGTAATAGAATAGAAAATAGAAAATAGAATAGAACAGATCTTTATTGTCATTGTCACAGGTACAACGTGATTAAAGTGCTTCCGGTCAGTGCATTATTCATCAACTTAAAAATCTATAAAAAGGATAAGATTACTAAAGTGCTAAAATTACTAAAATAATAATAATAAATATACCAGAACGGTATCATAAACAAACACACAAAGTCATACACCCACAGTCATTACATAATACATAACATAACATTGTGCACATCCTTTTTGGCAGCATTGACAGTGGTTATTGCAGTTGGATAGAAACTGTGTTTGAGTCTGTTTCTCCTTGCCTTGATTGATGTTTACCGTCTGCCTGAAGGCAACATTTCAAACAGGGAGGGCCAAGGGTGTGTGTGTGAAGTGTCTTTTATTATGTTCTGGGCTTTTATGAGACAACAGGATCTCTGTAGGTCTTCCAATGCGGGGCAGCCAACAATCTTTTGAGCGGTGTTGATGACCCTCTGGAGCGTTTTCATCTGAGCCACTGTACAGCTGATAAGTTTAATATTACAGAAGAGTGTTTCAAAATACTGTAATTGCACACTATGTAACCAGGATTATAGACAAATCAATCATTAATGATGACACAAACATCAAAAGTTTGGATTAAATACAAAAGAAAAGCAGTGAAAATAGTTTTATATGCATGCATTTTTTATTACATAATTATGAAACGTGATCAAATAAAATGTTTTCAAAAGTGCAATATGTAAAAATTATAATAATGTCATAATTATGTAATGACTAAATTAACATATTTCTTAACAAACACAATTTGATTTTAGTTTCAAGATGTCAACCTAATTTTCTTACTGAAACCAGAGGCACACATTTTATAAATGCATTGTTACATAGTAAGTGAGAAGGTCTATAAATGTGAACTATTGCACTGGGAGTTACCTCTTTCCTGTAATGGTAAAACAGAGAAAAGATACAGTATTGTTCTTCAACTATTGTGTTGTTCTCAAACAGTGAGGGATCTAAGCGTTGCACTAATAATCTACATTAGTAGCAGTCAGGATCAAATGCAGAATTCACTCTTTCACCAGTAGTATGAGTTGAAACATTTAAATTAGGATTGGATTTGCTAAAACTCATCTGATTTGCATACATGTTAACTGGTGCGTTAGATGCATCAGACTGATCAATGTCCTTCTTCTCATCACTGATTTGAATGCTACATTTTCCAAAGAAGGTTAAAAACACTGGTATAAAAGTCACACCATGTAAAGCCCCAAACAAAATGACCAGGAACATAATTTTAAAGAAGGTTCTGAAGATGTAGCTCTCAGATGCAGACAGAACCACTACTCCTAAAATAGTAGACAGAGCCCCCTGAATGATAGGATACCCCAAGTTAAAGACAGCCTCTATTAATTTCTCATCAGCAGTGGGCTGTTTTGCTTGTGACAAAGGCATAAGAAATGTGAGCAGAGAAGTCCACTGAGAACCCAATGCAGATGACAAGATTGATCATGGAGACAGAGTCTAGGTTAACATCCCATAAAGCCATGAAACCAGCAACTCCAACTATGACCGAGGCAATGGCAAAGGTCACCCATAGGGAACATATGGGACTGGGAATTAGCAGAAGAGAGATGACCAGCATAGCAACAGTGGCCACAACAATGTTTTGGATGGTGTTAGTAACAATGACTGCATATTGATCAAAGAAAATGAAAGCAGGGTGGTAGACAACCAAGGCCACAGGACAATCTTCAGCTGTCTTTCTGAACTCATTCAGCATGTCCTTTTTGTAACCCAGGGTTACATAACACCTTTTAATTTACTCAGAATTTAATCAAAACCCATAGAATAATTGTTACTTGTCAGAGGGAGATACATAGTTTGTGTATATTGTCGTTTTAAATAGTGACACAAAAAACTGATAGACATATAAGAGAAAAGTATTGCAATGTGCATTTATTTGATGGTTTTCTGATTAATATGGTGTGATTTGTTTAATCACCTGTCAATTAAAAAGATCGCTTGGCAACTGTTCTGGCTCAGTAGCCAATAAGAAATTAGACCCGCCTCTTCTAACCGTCAGTAGACGGCAGCTACAGTGATTCTTCCTTTTCGGGACGAGCCACAGAGACATCGACCGTTGACAACTGTTTTTAAACAGTTGGCCAAATAAACAAAGAGATTCCCCCGTCATTAAAGTCCCGAAAAGCCCGCACCGTGATATCGAAACCCTTGGTGAGTCTCCCGGTGAAAATATTAGATTGAGAATTGTGTTCTTAGTGTGATAAATAACACGCTAACGAGCCGCTAACTAGCTGCTAACTAGCCGCGGCTAACGCTTTTAGCTAACGTTCTAGCATAGCACGCAGTGACACTGCACTTGGCGTGCCGTGACTGATCTAGGGGAGGGGATGTGAGGCCCGTTGCTGAGGCTGCGGTTCTGCTGGCCGGACTGTAGGTTTAGCGGTGGGTTGAGCATTTTTTCCACTGTGTGATGTTGCGGTGTGTTGATGTGTCAGTGATGCTGCTAGCTGTGTTTATTTGCCTTATGGTGAAAAACAATATGAGCTGTAAAGAATGTACAATACATTACAGCACAATACATGAACTGTCATCACCAGCTGCATCACGGGCACTGCACCTTCTATAATTCCAGACATCTGTGTGCCACCAATTATATCAAGGGCTATCATTATCTATAGGCTAGTTCAAGTTATCAATATTTGTGGCTTATTAATCACTGAATGCATCATAGCACAAGAACAATGTTCATACTACTTTATAAAGGATGCATGTCTTAAAGAATACATTGTGCTTATTAAAGTAATGTTTTATGTTTTAAATTAGAAGTTTGCTTAGGCCTAAACATAGTCTCATTTAGGGAGTGGGGAACAGGCTGTACTGTGTGCCCTAATCTCTTCATTTCAGGAGCCAGGAGCAACCTTGAAGCCGGGCTGGGATGGCACCGGAGTGTGGGGCGCGCCAGCAAGAACAACTCCCGCATGAGAAAGCTCAACCTTCTTTTGATCATTTTGTATGACGGCATTGTAGCCTATAATATATCCTGGGGCAGGGACAGATAGCCAGTTGGACTTTGTGAACCAAGCCCTAACATTGTTGCGGTTAGGGAAACGTAGACAACCCCAGAGCTCTGTACTTGATTTCCAACTGCTGCATTAAAACTGATATTATCGGACCTCTGCGACTCCAGACCACTCTTTCTAGAACACAGACTTGTGTCATTGAAAACTAGCATTACATAGGCTTATTGGAATAGACACAAAGAATTTCAGTCCTTCAATTGGTGACCCGACGCTGAAAAGAGGGAGTCCGGAGGGTCCCGGCCCGACCAACAGATCGGGAGAGAGAGCCATACACCGGTACGAGGAGGCAGACGTAATCGTCAGGTGCACCTCAAAAGGTAAGCAGACGCCTGTTTATTGAAAGTACTGCTATTCGGAACTGAGAACCAAATTTAGACGATTACTACGTCTCATCGTACCTAGTCCAAGCAACAGTGGTGGGAAATCAACTGCTTTTGTGTGTCTCGTTATATGTGATTGGGTTGGAGTCCCTGAGGTTAAGTGTCCTCTAAAAGGTTTATCCTACCACGTTATATGTGATTGGGTTGGAGTCCCTGAGGTTAAGTGTCCTCTAAAAGGTTTATCCTACCACGTTATGTGTGATTGGGTTGGAGTCCCTGAGGTTAAGTGTCCTCTAAAAGGTTTATCCTACCACGTTATGTGTGATTGGGTTGGAGTCCCTGAGGTTAAGTGTCCTCTAAAAGGTTTATCCTACCACGTTATATGTGATTGGGTTGGAGTCCCTGAGGTTAAGTGTCCTCTAAAAGGTTTATCCTACCACGTTATATGTGATTGGGTTGGAGTCCCTGAGGTTAAGTGTCCTCTAAAAGGTTTATCCTACCACGTTATATGTGATTGGGTTGGAGTCCCTGAGGTTAAGTGTCCTCTAAAAGGTTTATCCTACCACGTTAAGTGTCCCTGTACTGTTTTGTCTGTCAAAAGTTAGTCCCTGTACTGTTTTGTCTGTCTAAAGTTAGTCCCTGTACTGTTTTGTCTGTCTAAAGTTAGTCCCTGTACTGTTTTGTCTGTCAAAAGTTAGTCCCTGTACTGTTTTGTCTGTCTAAAGTTAGTCCCTGTACTGTTTTGTCTGTCTAAAGTTAGTCCCTGTACTGTTTTGTCTGTCAAAAGTTAGTCCCTGTACCGTTTTGTCTGTCGAAAGTTAGTCCCTGTACTGTTTTGTCTGTCTAAAGTTAGTCCCTGTACTGTTTTGTCTGTCAAAAGTTAGTCCCTGTACTGTTTTGTCTGTCGAAAGTTGGTCCCTGTACTGCGTTTGTTTGTCAAAAGGTCCCTGTACTGTTTTTGTCTGAGGGTTAGGGTCCCTGTTCTGTGTTGTGTGTCAAAACTGTTAGTCCCGGTACCGGTTGTGTGGGTTGTGGGTTAGAAGTGACAGGTTTGAGTCCTGTCGAGAAGGGGTTAAAGTTCCTAATAGTAATATTTGAGTGGAGTCAGATTGTGTTAACCCTATCCAGCCGGACCCATTCAAAATGGGCATTTAAATGCCCATGGTTCACGCCTTAATAGCTCTGCCGTCCAATCACCAATTTTAATTCTGAAAGCTTCTGGATACTCATGACAAGTTAAGCTCAAAGCACATACCATTGGTTAAGGGGTTAGTGGGAGGAGGAATTTACTGTATCGTCTGCAACGGCAGCCATTGTTTTCCGAGTCGGAGCCAGAGCGGAGACCATGGAAGATTGCCTACAGTGTGAGATTTACAGCTTCGAATTGAAATCGGAGACGATATTATGATTAAAGACAAGTGTCTTAATATGTGTTGTGAATATTGTCAATTAAAAGTCTAAACTTTTTACTTACGAAGAATTTGTTTGTGGGAGTGACGGGAGTTATTTTGACGAGAGAAATACTTGTCCGGCAGGAAGGGTAGTATGACGATAGTAGCGCTGTTTAGCCTCAACTTTAGCATATTTCTGTGAAACTTGGAAAAACAACATTAACTAGCTAGATTATGTAAACTATAAGCTACATTTTGATATCTTGTTTGGCCAATTCGGTCGATTGTGGAAGACAGTAGAACGTTTTTTTAGTTATCGATAGGAGTAGCCAGGCATAGCGCTAGCTACTTTTGGGGGAGGGGAATTCCGGTTTTCCCCATGTTACCACTAGTCACTAGAATGGTCATAGCTTTTAATCAAAATAAGATATTTCTAATCTGTTTTCGGATTTACATTGCCCACAGATTTGTGGATATTCCACCTAGTCAAAGTTTTCCTCCATCTTGTAATTAAAGTCGTCAAAATGTAAGTTGTCTGATGAGGTATGGTGGATGGAGAAGTTTTTGTAAAAAATGGCTGCCTGAAATCACCTTAATAAAATATGATTTGCCTTAAGTAATCATATATTTATTCACATCATTAAAATCCCCTAGTTCTCCTCTTCAAAATGGTATAACCCGTTTAGGTGTACGATTGAATATGAAAATTCATAAAATATGAATATGAATATGATAATCATATTTCGGCAGCATATGGAATGTCGAATTTTGCCTCCGGCTGGAAAAGGTTAAGGCCTATTGATGCCCACACCCCTCTAGTAGCACGACTTTTAGCATCACGTGCTAAGTTTATTATCGATTCGCCCACTAATCTTTTCTTCCCCTTTCTGCTTTCCAGCACACATCCAAAGGTAGGAATTTAAATATTTTGTTTGCACAGTCCCTACTGCAGCTAGGCGCAGGCTGGGTTTAGGTTTGATAAGATGTCTCAACCCTCTGCAGGGTTTGGAGTTTGCACGGCCAAGCTGCATGTGGGACTGTGGAAATCTATTATTCCTGTGAGTATAAGAAAGTGAAAAATTTTTTATGGAGATTTGAAGGTCCGGAAGGTAAGTATTTGTGTAATATGGTTCCAACAGTTTGTCCTCAACAGAGGGTGTAAGAAACTGATGTTCCATCCATTTTTGTTTTCCCAGGTGATCCCCCAGCATTGATACAGCAAAGAGAGGTAAGTGCCACTATATTCTGGAGTTGGGATCCGCCACACACGACAGGGCAACAACATCAAACACAAATCTAAGAAATAATATTACATAGTTTTATATCATTACAACAGAAAACATATACATAGTTATATATATATATGAAACCTCGTCATGTGGCCAACCCCAACTACCTGTAACGCTGTACAGATATCTCCAAGGAAACAATGTAAAACCTCCTAATACTCCCTGTACTTAGAACCTGTCGGATTTTTTAATACTTCTCATTTAACCCCAGTGGGTCATGGTTCGTAAAGATGAATCCAGGTCCTCTCAGCCTTTTGTCTGAGAGTTTTTGTCCACTCTCTGTGGCTCTCCAGACCCTCAATCGCCATATTGTTAACCCCATGCATAAAAAATGTTGATATAGGACCGTATCCCTGTTCCCTCTCCTAACCTGATATCTGTGTTGTTTAAAACGGATCTCCATGGAGTATTGAGACTCCCCTACGTACATTTTCTGGCAGCTCAGCATTTGATGGCATATACCACATTGTGAGTTTTAAAACCAATGCTTTTCCCTATCGGTACCCCCTCCCAGAATATTTGTTGCCAACATAGACATTCTGGTGGTAATGTTTTCTTGTACCAGGGGCACCCTCGGTTTTTTTGTTTAGGTTTGAATGTACCAGTCTGTCCTTTAAGATTTTTGTTTCTCCTGTACGCAGAGATCAATTTAAATCAACCAGGTCCTCCAGTGTTCCTGGGCCTGTCCAAATGGAGCCTTAATTGACCACCCAAACGTCCCAGAGGGAGTGAGATGTCGTCACCACAGGTATTATTTTCTTATCATCTCTTTCCACCACATACCTCCCAGTTGCTATGAAAATGTCTCTCACGTCTCTTCTTATTTCTCTCAAGATCTCGAGAATAACTCGAGGTCTCAGAGCCTTAAAAAGACCGATGTGGCTTCCTCACGTCGCTAAGTGAGTGCAAATGCGATAAAATCTGATCAGCTGTGATTTGACCAGACCCTTGTATGTAATGCTTCGGATGGTAACTATTTTTATGAAGGAGTGCATGCCTATCAGTTTCTTTAAAAAAACTTTTGTGTGGCTAGTGTTTTTGTCGCTTCTAAAGTCGCAGAGAAAAATACCCGTGTGTTCTAAAAACTCCAGCGCCTCTCTCCTGGACGTTGTGTGTATCGTGATGGCCCGATGATGTGTGTTTAACACGTGTAAATGCTTTAAACTGTCCATATCTCCTTCCAGATGCCAAGATATCGTCAGATATCTAAATACAGTGATGGTAAGAGACGACATTTGACAAACGCCGATTCCTCCCAAGGCACATGTATAGATTGGCATATCAGGACGAATTTTTTGCCCATCGCTGTACACATGGATCTGGAGATAGAACTTGTCGTTAAACTCAAAGTCATTCGCTCAGGCTCATCTTAAAAGCTCCAAATGTGTGTATCAGGTCTTCTTTCCACAGGACAATTTAATAAAGCAGCTTTGATTGCCTGTAGCCCAGAGTCGTATCATAGTTGTATATAGAGATTGATATCTATTGAAAACAGAAAGCATTGGCTGAGACTGAGACTAACCCAACTTCTCCACAAAATCATAGGTGTCTTGATATAGGATGCATGTTTGTGCGAGAGTGGATTGATATGGAAGTCCAAGAACTCACAATATTGGACGACTCTGAGACCACAGTCACTCACAATAGGTCTCCGCAGGGAACTTGACCAGGTACAGTCCACTGGTCCAGGGCCTTATGTATTTTAGGAAGCAGATAAAAACCCTTGCCTGGGAACATCCGGTCCCAACAGTAAGTCATTGGACAGGTGTTATGATGTCAGCTGAAGCATTTCTGCCAAGACAGATCGAATCATCTTCTGTGTCTCTGGCTGCATCGAGTGTATCAAAGGGTGATAATGACTTCTGTTGGCCACTTGTCTTTCCGCTTCTATAGATACTGGACCCTGTCCATCATCACAATGTGTGACCCTTTGTCTCCTTTTATTACATGCGCAGGGTTTCTCTGCCAGAGTCTTGACGGCGTGAGTTCCTCTGCGCTCAAATTGAGTAAGCTCCGGTCTTGGTCTAAAGGCCCTAAAAGCCTCCAGATCCTTTGCAATAAGGGTCTCAATAGTGTTGGACACCCTTCTTGGCACCCAGATTGAAGGGTCCATAAGGGTGTGTGGACATGCTCCTCTCATAATTAAAATGGTCTAAAAGTTTTAGTCTCCTGTGATACACATGTAGATCCCTGCGTGCTGTTTAAGGTCTGCTGCCTTGAGTAGGGATAAAGGTAAGTCCTAGTTCTAAAACTCTACTCTCAATCTCATTAAGTCTGT
>CAEFZP010005624.1:0-35790 GCA_903064625.1 Mallotus villosus | reverse complement strand
CCTGAGTCCGCCACTGCCTACAGTATAGGTGTTTTCACTATCTAGCTGTTCTTACATTCCTTGCAAATCACCGATGAAAACAGATGAGCTTGAGTCTAGTTAACATTGACTAGACGGTTATGGCTGATGTTTGTTTATACCGTAGCATAGAAGATCTCTGTGCAGTTGCGCGAACCATTTCACCAAGGACGGTTTTAAAAACCTGTGAATATGTAAAGCAGGATTTGCTATGAAGCTGTTGCTGAAAAGAGGTGCGTTCCGACCTTAGTTATGTTCATCAGAACCGCAAACTGTAGTATGATTTTGTCAGTAACAGTTATTAGCAATGCTAACGTATCCTGTATCTAGCACAGCCTTTCTCCAGTTATTTCGAATAGATAATCTAGACAGGCGTCAGCAAAAGGCTATACTGCTTTCGTTTTCTGGCTATTTTTTGGAAGCTTCCCTTCTAATGCCGACTACAGCTAGTCTAGCTAGTCATTTGCTAAGTAAGATATGTTGATGTGGTTTAGAAACGTAGCGTCGCTACCAGTGGCGGACTCAGACTGTTTGAAGGGCAGGGGCGAAAAAATTAAAAGGGCACATTCTCCCCAACACGGGCCTCCACCAGCGTGCCAATAAGGCACTTTCTCTCATATTCACCACTCTAGAGAGCAATTTTTCAACCATGTAGGCACTGTAAAGCCCAATTTATACTTAGGTCGCCGACACTTTTGAAAAGGTCGCCGACAGAAATGACATCACGGTCGACACTTTTAACCATCGCTTGGAAGTGTCGCCTACAAGGAGAAATTTGTGTGTGAGAGAGAGAGAGAGAGAGAGAGAGAGACATAGACAGAGACAGAGACAGAGACAGAGAAAGAGGCAGAGACAGAGACAGAGACAGAGACAGACAGAGAGAGAGAGAGAGAGACATAGAGAGAGAGAGAGAGAGAGACAGAGAGAGAGAGAGAGAGCACCAAACAGTTAGTTTAGTTAAGGGCATTAGAAGGGCACTCATTGAGCACGTTATCGGATTTTCTCTCGTAATTCGCCACTCTTTACGGCACTTTAGCGCGCTTTTTCAACCAAGGAGGCACGAAGGGGGGCGGTCGCCCCCCCTGCCCCCCCCCTGAGTCCGCCACTGGTCGCTACCTCGGACTGGGAAAGAACACCAGTGAGTGGGCTGGTCTGGATGTACATTTTGGGGCATGACAAAGACACAGACCAGAGCCAATTGAATGCGCGATACCCTACTGACGTCAGTCGGGTGGATTTTTCCAAAAGCTACCGTTTTACAGCTAGATTTTTTCTTTTTGAGATTTGCATGGGAAATAAGTGTCAATGGACTTTGATGTTCACTGTATGTTCATTTTACCCACCCAACTGTCGTTATTCAACTATGACAAGGTAAAAACGGTTTTGCAGTCAGTGACCCCTTTAAAACCATAATTTGTATAATTCATGTCAAACCCCACATACGTATTTAGACATGAATGGACCAGACAGACGCAGTATGTGATAAAGTCACATTTAAGTATGCTAACTGAAACCCCTTTGTTTGTCAATTTATTTTAAGTTACTGAGAAAGTTGGCAAGTAACAGGGAAGCAAGGCTGTGGAGAATGTATCCTAGCTTCACATCACATTGTTACAATGTTGTTGTTTTTTCATGTGGCTGATCCCAGAACTCATTAGAATATGTGGATGGTGGCACCATCATGGTGCACCCAGAACAAACATTTAACAAGGTGTGAAAACATGAGTTCTGTTGGAGAAGTCAGTCTCAGCAGCTAGTCTGTGGATTCTAACAGCATTAATTGATGGAGACTGGTACGTGTGTCTACAATTACAATTCAGCAATGCCACTAATGAAGACCCATTGGCCTGCCAAGACAAAAGTCACTGGTTTCAGAAATATTTTTTAAATTTCCGGCCTAGATTCTGGTAGATTGTAAAATGAATGAATATGTAATTGCTGATGCTGTAGCTGGATAGGCAGAGGCTAAAGCTCATTGGCAATCACTCACGAGTCAATTATGATGGTCCTCCAGGGCGTCCTTTTTGTGGAACTCCAAAAGACTGGAGGCCAATTTCTGAACCACTTTCTTGCAGTGTCCCACAGTTTTGTATTTTGTATACAAGTTGTATTTTGATCGATGTTGCGACTGCGAGTACGTAAATCCAAGTCTGCATACTTGGCCATGACAACTACAACAGTAACTTTAGAGAACTACAATTCTACATTAATCAGTTTGATATGCCCCCGAGCGTGGTGAACTGTGGGAAGGCGAGCGATGGCAAGCGATTTGCGTCGCTGCAGTGTGAACGACCTGTAAGGGCTGCACAGACGTATATTTGGGATAGACCAACCGGCCTTGGGGAAAGGGGGGCTGGCCAACCGTGTGGCTCAATCTTCTGCCAACATTTTATTAGTAGTTAAAAAAATTATAAGGAAAGAGGCCCTCCGGCCCCGAAGTGTCTCGGCCCATCGGGAATTCTCCCAGGGCTCCCGATGGCCAGTCTGCTACTGGTTGAAGGACTTTTACATGGCACACCTGCTCTCATCAGACTGTGCCGCGGCACCCCGGTTGGGAAACACTGATCTAGATGATTAGTAGTACTAGTATGTCCTTCAAAAGGTTACAGAGTAATAATTGGGTGTGCTTTGCCTTCGGCAAGAAGCACAACCTTTGTTCTCTTACATATATATTTTTTATATTATTCATGCTTATTTTCCCACCCCTAAGCCTCGGTCAATATTTGGACTACATAGAAAACGTTGGTGTCAAAAGTTTTGTCTTGGTCCCAATTGAGTTGCTTGTATTGGAATTTATAATACGGGTGGTTGAAATCAAGCATTCTGATTGGTTGAGAGTGAGTCAGGGGGTGTGCTTTATTGAGCATAAAGTACTGTACGGTGTACAGGTGTTTACAGTACGCCTGTTTACATTTGCCTTAAAATGGAGCGTTCCATATTAGTGCACACTCAAAATAACGGTTACATTTTTGGTTGTCATTGTTAATTTTCGTTGTCACTTGGTTGTCGTTGTCATTTTGTTGTCATGTCAAGTTAACAGAAAGCAACATGTTTAATGTTAACTTCGATCTTTTGGGGGGAAGAACTTTTGATGAGTGGTTAGCCGAAGATGATTATTCAGGTGGGCGTCATGCTATTATCGATAATAAAGAAATTGAGGTCTTTGAAATGTTGCGGAACGAAAGACACACTGTCAGCCAAACTAAGTGGGCAATTAACTGCTTCACCAACTGGTGCCAAGAGATAGGGAAAACCGTAGACCTGAAGACCATAACCAGGGAAGAAATGAATGAAATACTGCGTGATTTCTACGGCACTGTGCGCAATGGAAAGGGTGACCACTATGGGATCAGCCGTTACGTCTGCCTGCGGTCGGGACTGAACCGACACATTAATGATCCAACATTGAGTCGGTGCTGGTGTTTAATGAAAGAAAGCGCTTTCAAGTCCGCAAACAATGTTTTTCTTGGCGTTGTGAAAACCCGTAGACGACAGGGGCACGACTAAACGAAACATCATGGATCCATACCAACCTGTGATCTAACATCAATAAAGGCCTCACTGGATCCAACCACACCAGAGGGCCTAGTTAGAAAGGTCTGGTTCGACATACAACTGCACTTTGGACGCAGAGGGAAGGAGGGTAACCGCCAGCTAATCAAAGGGTCGTTCGCCGTTTTTGCTGATGAGAATGGACAAAAGTATGCCAGCATGACATTTAATGAGGAGACCGAGAACCATGAAGATCCTCAGGAGCGCAAGAAGGACAGTCGCCGTGGATACATGTATGCTCTTCCAGGAAACCTCAGCTGTCCTGTCGCCTCCTTGGAGAAGTACCTGTCACTCCTACCCCCCAACGCACCTGCTTTCTACATGCACCCAAAGAAGAGCGCTGCCTCTTCAGATGACATTTGGTAGGTATTGGCTTTAGTAGGCTACTCTTTAGCACTTTAGCCAACCCTAAGACGCATTCATAATAATGATTACAAAAATTCTCTGCCGCAGGTACAGAATGGAGCCAATGGGCGTCAATTATCTTGCAACAATGTTGCCCAGGATATGCAAGGCAGCGGGCACAACAGTCTACACCAATCACTGCCTGTGCAGCACCTTGGTGCAAACGCTCTCTAATGCTGGGTTGGAAGCAAGATAAATCATGTCAGTGAGTGGACATAAATCCGAAAGCTTCCTTCAAAGCTACTGGGCACCAAATTTCAATGAAAGACAGCGTTGGAGTAATATCCTTGCTGGAGAAGGAACTTCCAACACCGAGCCACCGGCAAAGAGAGCAAGAGTGGTCGAAAGCGATGTCACCCGAGACGAAGGGGACATGAGAAACGTTTTCCATGGATGCACAATTAGTGGAACAACACCCTTGAACAGGTACTTTATTGGCGATAAAGTACTGCCTCTCGTACCTTATTGCTTAATTACGTTATTTTGCACAGTTCAGGACCATACAATGTTTTTGTGGCAAAAAGTGTATTTTGTCGCCGACGGGTACTCAGTTCTAGCCTACGTCACTACGTCTAAACACATTAGCAACAACGCATGGATACAATGTGATAGAGACGTTCTAGCACGCAAATTGGAGTTAGATTACGAGTGAAATATAGCACCCACAATAAATCCCAAACCTATTTGTTGAGAAAGCGATTTACAGTGGAACTGCAATCTCAGATTTTTGATTAAGGTCGTGAAAGTCTTTGTAATTTGAGCCAGTGCGGGTCGCCCGTGAGACCACCTAGTCTTAGGCGGCAGCCATGCTAGAAAGCGTCATAGTAGTATTTTCGTAATTTGATAGTTCGGTCAATTCTAAACCAAAAAACAGCAGGAGGGCAATGTTATGACGATATGACTATTGTGAAGACAGCCAGCGGGTCAGCATATTTTTGTGATTTGTGTGAAACTTGGAATTTGAGTGAGACCGCATCTTGTTTTGACAAGAAGATATGACTTCAGAGTCAGACTCGGTCGCCCACTGGCAGTGTGTAGTACTGTCCTCATTTGTGGCGCTTTCAAACAATCAGTGAAGTGTGGCTATAGCAACAGCAGCCAGCTTGCCTAGCAAACTTATTTAGAATTAGCCATTTTCCCCTAAATTAATGTCGAACTTATTTACGTTTTGGGGGGGCATATTTTCAGTTAGCAGACAGTACTGCTTGAATCGCGATTCCATCTGAAATATTGCCAGTGACAACGTTGTTACAGTAGCTTCTTTCTAAGGGGGTTCGCTTGTTTCAAAGGGTGTTCTTAATAAATTATGCAATATGAGTACAGTAGGCTAAATGCTTGAAAATATCACAAAGGGAAAAACGTAAAGGGGTGATTGACTGGGTTTTTTGGGTATTTCACACTGTTCTTTAAGGTCTCCGAATGGGGTATGTAACATTGGTTTGGCTGAAAAGGGCCCGGGTGCTGTTCTATGCCCTCTTTTACATCCAGCATTTTTTTCCCGAGAAAAAACGCTAGCTTTTTCTCTTATATGGTATGCTCATGGATATATAGATGAGCTGCGCGCTGATTGGTTGGTTTACAAGGCATGAAGCTGCGGAGCAAAGACGGCCCACAGCATTCACCAAAACAAGAGGGTGGAGACTTGAAATAAAAACGTACAAATACATCTATTGTGTCTACACAACTCAGTTTTCAACAGATTGACTATATATCATTAGAAATTATTAAGGTAGTTTCCACTTCTGTTGTCGAAGCAAACAGGATCGCCTTAGGTGGGTAACGTTAGCACTAGCTATAGCTTATCAAACAAACTATCGCGATTCAACTCAGCTTCAGTTAGCTCTAGCTATAGGTATCTTGCTCAAAAATAGATCTGGACAAACATGCATCTGAATTGTAGATTAACATGACAACATTTTTATTTATTTATATTATTTGAATGAAACATAGTCAGGAACATGAAATAACGTAAGTCCCATTGCCAATAAACTAGGCTAAATAATAACACATTCATGCTCTTACGTTAGCATTAAGCTAAACGGGTTTACATGCCTACAGTAGCCTAGGTGCTTTCGCTATCTAGCTGTTCATTCCTTGCAAATCACCGTTAATGAAAAGCAGATGAGCTTGAGTCTAGTTAACATTGACTAGACGGGTATGGCTGATGTTTGTTTATACCGTAGCATAGAAGATCTCTGTGCAGTTGCGCGAACTATTTCACCAAGGACGGTTTTAAAAACCTGGGACAATATAAAGCAGGATTTGCTATGAAGCTTCTGCCGAAAAGAGGTGCGTTCCGACCTTAGTTATGTTCATCACAACCGCAAGCTGTAGTATGATTTTGTCGACAACAGTTATTAGCAATGCTAACGTATCCTGTATCTAGCAATCTAGACAGGCGCCAGCAAAAGGCTAGACTGCTTTCGTTTTCTGGCTATTTTTTGGGAAGCTTCCCTTCTAATGCCGACTAGAGCTAGTCTAGCTAGTCATTTGCTAAGTAAGGTAGCTATGTTGATGTGTTTAGAAACGTATTTAGCATTCTATTATGCTAGATACAGGAGACATCAGCCATGCCCGTCGAGTGTCTGGGAAGATTATGAAAAGTGTCAGCATTCCCAGTACAGCCTGGAACACTGCATTTATAATGGTCCATTTTCAATATACTTTAAAAACGTTCAAACTTTCTCCTTTGTTGTTCGCGTGGAAGTAATAAATCAGCGCGCAGCTAAACGAGTGTCTGAGATCCAGGGCCAGAACACCAGAGGGCTGGTCTGTATAAATGTTGGGGCGTGACAAAGATGATGCTGCAACTTGATGTCCCAAGTTGCACTGTTTCAAAACCGAGCGTTTGCAAGTTGCAGTTTCAAAACAGTAGTGAGAAATGAAATTTTGATAGGAAATAGGTTTCAATGGACTTTGAGGTTCACTGTATGTCTATATTACCCAGATAGCAGCTGATTCCGTGCCGGATCCGCAGATCCGCGTAGCAGTCGCATCTGTCTAGACATCTGTCTAACTAGACTGCTCTCTTCTCTTTAAGGTATCTTAAAAACCGTTGTTTTCGAACAGCCTAGTTAGACAGGATGTACCTCATCGCGCTGCGTGTACATGGCTAGCTATGACAGTTAACAGCAACCAACTGACAGTTAAAACACCCTGATATATTTTTAAATATTAAGCTTTTGAGCTGCCTTGTGTTGTCTGTAGCTAGCCTACATAGGGAGCTGTGAGAGACACCTGAATTTCCCCACGGGATTAATAAAGTATATATATATATATATATCTAAAACCCCAACATCAATATTTAATCAAACAATGTAACATAAATAAAAGCATAGAACCCATCTCATAAATAGCTTTCCTGCTATTGATAAATAGTTCAGCCAAAGCGGCAAAGTATTCTTATGACCTAAAACAAGAACATTTCAATTAAAAATAAAACTGAGAAAATACAGTGTTATTGCATTTGGTGTTGTTAGCATGGTAATTAATACAACATAACAAAATAACGTGACAAAAGTTATTGAGTCATCCAAGGTAGCCTTCAACGGCTCTGGTTTAGCTCAACAGCCTGCTAAACATGGCCGTCCCTCTCAACCATTCGGGTATCGCCGTCCGTCCATGCACTCTGAACAGCATCGCCGTCCTTCCATCCAGCTCCCACTAGCGACGGACGTCCCTGCTAATCAGGGACGGCACTCTGAACAGCATCGCCGTCCGTCTATCTTGCTCCCCCTAGCGACGGACGTCCATGCTAATCAGGGACGGCACTCTGAAAAGCATTGCCGTCCATACATACAAAGATCAGTGCGAAAATTACGCTCTGAGGGATTTATCCCCTACTGTGAGCATTGTTTACCAACTGCGAAAGGGTCTATAACAACAACAAAAAATATATCTAAAATATAAATATTTAAAGACCCTTTTGAATTAAACGCCTTTTTCTCCCTCCCGATCCGATGCCAGCTGAAGCCACCTCTTTATAGTGGCCTCAACGTCTGCCTCAGCAGCATTGGCTGTGAGGGCGTTTCTTCGAACAGCAGCTTTGAAATAAAGCAAAACATATTGTAAGGTCACTGTGAAATCTAAGCATTGGTTATGCTTCTACTATGGTCATTTTTGCACAGGTTTGATCACTTATCGTTTTCTAAATCAATGCGCAGCCAACCTGCACATGCACACATGTAAATAAGACTCATGCATACAGACATTCTTTGCCTCTAAGTTATGCATTAATATAATTGAATGCACACCAAGCCGTGGATTAGTCCTTACATATCATCTGGAAGAGTCAGGTAATTCTGTTGGTAAACAGATATACTGACCAATCACAACCGCCCTGAGCTGCAAACTGGCCATGGATGTGTTGCCGTTGACTCCCCTCCAATTTATGCTTTTGGCCAACGAGTTGGAGATTACCCTTTTTTAACGTTCTCCACATGCACATCCGCGCACATCCGCCCCGCCAATCAGTCTCAACCAGTTGACCTGAAACCGATAAAAAGACAATAATATGATAATAGTCATATTCAAAACATATATGAATACACTTCAACTTAACTGTGTCTGCAGTTAACCTGCCCTGTGTTTTTTATGTTTTCCTCCTCTACCAAAAATGTGATCCTAATTGTTCCCTCATATCAAAGTGGTGTTGAATCAATTTGGGTTTGAGTGTGTCATTTTAAGAAAAAAAATAAACTTTCAGTAGCTGTGTAATAGTGCAATTGTTACGGAAATAAATAAATACAAATTCTCACTAGTCTTTGGTTGAACTCAGGACTTCTGAGTTTTTCCTCCAGACTGAAGAGTTGGAGAGGTATTGGAGAGGCAGTAGACCTTCCTCAATGTTGACCGGCTGGAGCTGAACCTCTCGGTGCTGGAGAAGTCTCAGTTGTTGTTTGCTGGTCTAGCACCATCTCTAATTTTGTTAGAACTTCCCTCAGTATGGCTATAACATAGAAGTTAACAATAATGTTTTTAAATAAATACACTACAAAATTATACAACTCCATCCTCAAGGCCCATTCACACCAAGGATGATAACAATAATTTACAGTTTTAGAAATCGTTCTATATATCAAATAATAGTCCACACCACAACGATTATGGAACGCCGATTTAGTCAAAATTAAATAAATAAATAGATCTGTAAATAAATATATAAATATGGCAATGAAATAAAGCCTAAATTTAAAAAAAGATGGCAATAAATATATCAATAATAAATGTATTTATTTCAAAATGACGTTTTTGTAAAGATAACATTTATTTATTTAATGGGACTTTTATTTCCTAATGCCACATTTATTTATTTTTTGAGACTTTTACACTCCACATTTATTTCCACATATATTACCCCTCCACATTACCCCTCCACATTTATTTCCGATCTCACATGCAAACGAGAGGGGCGTGGTTATCTTCAGACCAACGCGTGCTGCACAAGATCGAAGGCAGATAGGGACACCTATCTACCTCTGTCACCAGAATCGTCACAAATTCACACAACATTCAACATTATTGACGATTTTCAAGTCGCATCTCATATTTGCTGCTGTAGGCTCATGGATGTAAGGAGCTTTTAGTCACAAATTCAGGCATTCAGGCAACATTTTGTATGGCCTGGGTTCATCGATCATTAATTTTGACTAAATCGGCGTTCCATATGGATCACTTTCAAAACACAAATTCCAGTAAGATGGCTGAGTAGAAATCACTATTGACCCTACCTGGTTCTGGTGACTGCTGGGGCAGGTTGACAGGAAATTCTAGGGGCTGGACTCATCATCCCCAGGGGTGCTAATCCGGAGACTCTTCCTAATAAAATAAAACAAATTATCAAAGTAAAAAATACGATATGACCTCAAAGCATCAAGGAATAGTAACCCATACGTTTTGCACCTTTGTGGCCCACTCCCACAATCAGCGTCCGACTGGATGTCAGACCATATTTCTGCCTCTTTGGCCTTCCTCCTGCCCTCTTCATAGCTGTCTGTAAAACGCAGTTACATTGAACCATATTAGACTCAGGCTAAGAATTACACACACACCATAAGAAATACAGTGTTGAGCTAAACAACAGTCAAAATAAGTGAAACCTCGCTTTAAAATGTAAAATGTACCTGTTATATACATTGTTTTGACCTCCCACCGGTCCCAGTCAAGGCTAGGAGCCATAACATTTTTAATGGTCTGGTGGAGGGCCATGCCCTTCAAGTTTGGCCAAGAGCACTGGCCATTTTGCTCCTAAATGGCCGGGACCAACTCCACCTCATGGGTCTCAATGAATTCTTAAATGTTGAACATTCTGTTTGAAACAAATCTTAGTTATTGCAGGTAGATATGGTACCAAAACAAATAACCAACAACATCTGACCAACGTGAAAACTGAAACTATTTACAACCTCAAGTAGCCTAAACAAAATAGCGATGCGTGAGTAAACAGATCTCAGCATACAGCCCGCTAAACAAAGTAGCACTTGTGTTAACCCCAAACCGAGGCTATCCAAAATCCAAGCACCAGAAGGCTACACAATATTAACTTTAGCATTAAGCAGTCAACGACAAAACAACCAACCCAATTCAGCTTTGGACATTTTTTAGTCCCGCTGTAGCCTACATTATAATAAATAAAATATACATAATAAATGGACGAGGCGCAGACATAGGGGAGCGGAGGCAAGTTTTCTGCCGAGTTGATACATCACCAGCACCCCCTCACCCCGTTGAGAAGTATGGGAATCTCACGCCAAACTTTAGAGCCCTGCCAATGTGCATATATTTGCATTGTAGGCTACATGTGCACAATTGTGTGAGTTTTTAAACAAAAGAAAGTAGGCTCAAGTCAGACTTCTTGGAAAAAAACAGTTGACAGTAAATGTGTCTAATTAAATGTCCGAATGTAGCCTATGTAAGGAGGAGGAAATTTCCGAGGAACAGGCAGTCACATTAATTCATGACAACAGGGCCAGATATAAGCTATATATGGACAGACTTCGTAGTTTTTGAATAATACTAATACAGATAGTAAACTGGTGCCACTAGATGGAAGTCTCGTCTAGATGCCAAATTTGCGTACAGTGTGAACATCTGGAGATTGGGTTGGCGATACTGTGGGTGTAAACAATGAACTATAGCAGTTTCCTATGTAAACTCACAAAAATAACACAATGACAAAGTGGCAGATAGGCCTACCACAAAAATGGAAATGTCTTGTACCTATAGACTACATATTTTTTATATTGATTTGGGCTAGCGTATACAAATTAACCTCATATAGCCTAACTACAGCACACCAGTTGCCACTTTATTAGAAAGTATAGCCCTATAGTAAATGTTTCTCGGAGTACGGAGCATTTGAGTTTACCCGACTTGGCAGCGACTATATGCTGACCAACGCGAATTAAAATGTGCGCAGGCATGTCATTCTCAGTGGGACGGGGTTAGAATCGCTCTGAAAACGGCGCTCTGAATGGCGAGACAGGAGCGGCTGAAGGCTGCAGTCAATGCAGGGCGATAAACAAGTGTAAAAGGTAGGCATATTATGTTTGTCACGTCACGCAATCTGAGTTCAAATGAATGAGAAAGACGCAAAATATTGAGTGAAGAACTGGGCTATTGGGCTATTGTTCATAGTGGCAGAAAGTGAAAATGATGTGAGCAAGAGAATGAAAGCTGTAGGTTTGTAATGCAATCTCTTTCTGTATCTTAACAAGATAAGCAATCCTCTATGGAGCAGGTGATTGAGCGAGTGTTTGCCTCTGGGGTGGCAGCTCGTCTGCGGAGCCAGTGGGACCGCAGCGAGGGCCTGGGTCAAAACGACAAAGCCCTCCGGTTCCTCTGCCAGGATTTTGAGTCTCTCCGAGCCCAGTGTCTGAAGTCTGGCTGTCTGTTTGAAGACGAGGCATTTCCTCCTCAAGTGACCTCGCTAGGCTTTAAGGAGCTGGGACCACGATCCTCAAAAACACAAGGGGTCCGCTGGATGAGACCTACGGTGAGACAAGCTCCTGTACTGCATCGTACCTCACCTCACTGGGGGCGCTAAACCCTCCTAGTCCTTGCCTTATCCGTACATCTCTGTGGCCCCCCCAGGAGTTTTGTTCTGATCCTCACTTCATTGTAGACGGAGCCACTCGCACAGATGTTTGTCAGGGATCTCTAGGTGAGTCACGTCTGCCATGTGTGAGAGACTACCTGTGTGTATCCTAACTGTGTGTGTGTGTGTGTGTGTGTGTGTACATACATGTGTACATGATGTGTGTGTGTGTGTGTGTGTGTGTGTGTACATACATGTGTACATGATGTGTGTGTGTGTGTGTGTGTGTGTGTACATACATGTGTACATGATGTGTGTGTTTGTGTGTGTCGTTCGTGTGTCTTCTGACTCTGACAGTCCTGTCGACTGTAAAGGAGATGAGAGGACATGCTAACATTGATTATATTTTCAGATTTGTATTGTTGCCCTATGTGTAAATAGTCCTTGTGTCTCCTGAAAGGTGCCAGACATGTCCGTTATTATTACTATTATTAAATGTTGTTTTTTTTCTTTCATCATTTTGTCTTAACATCATTGGCACAGGTGACTGTTGGCTACTGGCTGCCATAGCCAGTCTAACCTTAAATGAGACCCTGCTGCACAGGGTGGTTCCCCATGGTCAGAGCTTCCACCAGCAGTACGCAGGGATCTTTCACTTCCAGGTACTGAAGCACCGTCCCTCTCTCTGATGTCACTGAGCAGTGAAGCTGCATTCCTTACTTTTACATAGCCTACTGTAAAAAGTCAGCCATATGTTTGCTCAAATGCATGCATCTGTGAGCAACAATGACAGTGCAACAACTGTTGTGATGTATCAGCTCTTTAGTTAATGAATGAGATCCATTTTGAGATTTGCGTCATATCACTTCATTTCAATTGAATAAAACAAATCTTCCCCTAAATTATAATTTCAAGAATACCAGTGCCAGTGTACCCCAACCCACACCCCTCCTCCTGCCCTGCCCTGCCTCTCTGGGCTGTGAGCATGCAGTGGACAGCTATATATACAGGCAGTATTTATAGATGGACATGAACACTGTTTTTTAGAATAGCCATGCTAAGGGCAGGGCAAGCAGCACCCTGCTGCCAGATTCCAGCCCAGTCCAGGACCACTTAATCAGACATTAGTGTCATCAAGACAGGGATTGGATAAAGCTATGTGACGCTTATCTAGCACAGATCAGACTTCTCACACAGCACCGTACAGTAATTAGCCCCATGCTAACTTCTAAGTGATTTCTTGGGAAGAAAAATCAAGCCTGCTCAGGAGCAAAACCATATAGCTTTGGGCTAATGTTGGTGCTAGTCCAGTATTTTGTGCAAATGAACAATCGCTTAGTGTCAGGGCCGCAGCCGTGTCCTGGTTTTTCTCTAGTGTATTCTCCCTGGTTTCCCTGCCCCTAGGATTTTCTGTCTGTCTCCCTGGGTGTGTGTGTTATTTGTGTATTTCAGTCCATTTTTGTCTCTCTCCCTCCTCTCTACTTCCAATCACTCAGCTGTTGTCTATGGCGAATGGTGATCACCCTGGCCACCCTGGTGGAAGTATGGTGTCAAACAACCTATATAAAACTAGTGAAGCTTGTATCACTGGGCTTTGGATGGCCAGACAGGGAGTCTGCAGAATCTTCTGGGAAAGCTGCAGTTGTCTCAAGTTGCCAAGTAGCCTGTCTTGTTGCTGTCTGGCAACCTGACTCAGCAGACACTGCAGTGTGCATACAGGTCTGCCTGCAACAGACCATTTCCCTTTTCCAGACTAGGCATTCACCTCGTTATCTTACAATGTAGGGGACCAGTTCAGTCTATATAATGAAATATTTATGTATATAACTCCCCCCCCCCACACACACACACACACCTTAATAAGGAAACTATCCATTAGCCTGTTAACATGCCTGCAGCTCCATTTTATTTGTTTCAGATACCGTTTTAATTGAGCTGTTTGCTCTAGTCTGCCCTGAGAATCTAACCTGACTCAACAGATGGTTTGTTACACACATTGGGAAGTCGTCCTTCAAAACAGTTTGGAAAAGGGCAGGCACCTTTGAAGAATACTTGGTCAGTAGATCCTCACAGGACGCTGACCAATCAATAACTTCGGTGATAGATAGGTCATAGACGGATAACTAACTTGGAGCTTGGCAAGATGAATTATCGAGTGGTTGTGATCTTGTGAATCCAACTGTCTCCTAAGGTTACCGAAAAACCCACAACCCCAGCATTGTGTCCATGGAATAAAATGATACACCCCAGTCTCCTTTTTTCTTTGCTATCACATTTTGTCATTGTTTGGGGCATTTTGGAGGCCACTGTCTGCAATTCTGGTTGTCTCTGATTGTGTTGTGATTAAAATTATTGTACTCGCTGTGAGGTAGTTTACTGTTGTTTGCTCGTCCACAGGTGCACTTTTAGATTCATGTTGTCCAATTGTAACTTGTTTAACTTCATGCTCTTATGATTTTTCCCTTTGGCACTTATTATTATTTTTTTTTCACAATGTATGATTCATGTTTGACTACTTGCAATGTTGGGGATATCTCGTTGTTATGATCAGTGACCTATGCACTTTTGTAAAGCTCTCTCTTGGAAGTCGCTTTGGATAAAAGCGTCTGCTAAATGAATAAATGTAAATGTAAATGTAAATGTGTTGTGTCCCACCCTTTTGTATAGATCTGGCAGTATGGGGAGTGGGTTGACGTGGTGATTGATGACAGGCTGCCAGTGAAGGATGGAAAGCTGCTGTTCCTACATTCAGCAGAGGGGGCAGAGTTCTGGAGTGCCCTGCTGGAGAAGGCCTATGCCAAGTAAGAGACTGCAGTATTATTCTGGACAGAGTATACAACAAACACAGATACAAAAAACTCTGTGTTTGCAGTGGTATTAGAACATTTAATTTTACATAAATATGACCAGAATTTGTAGTTAAGCGCATGCACAAAAAAGGTGCCTATGCAGTATAAGCTCCATTATCCATTACCACTACACCCTCTGTGTGTTATCAAAATCCTACTCCATCGAATTGATAGCCTTTCTGTGGCATGGCCGGCCAAAGCAGTGGTTATAAAAGGTGGCCCCACGTGTTTGCAAGTCGCAGCACCGGGGATCAAACCTGGAGAAAGAGAGTACCACAAGCGATCCAGGTGGTGTGTGTGTTGACATGCGGATGTCTCAGGCTCAATGGCTGCTACGATCCAGATGGCTCAATGGCGTGTGTATTGACATGCGTCTGTCTCGGGCTCAATGGCGTGTGTGTTGACATGCGGATGTCTCAGGCTGGCGTGTGTGTGTTGACATGCGTCTGTCTCAGGCTCAATGGCGTGTGTGTTGACATGCGTCTGTCTCAGGCTCAATGGCGTGTGTGTTGACATGCGGATGTCTCAGGCTCAGTGGCTGCTACGAGGCCCTGTCAGGTGGCAGCACGTCGGAGGGCTTTGAGGACTTCACCGGAGGCGTGACAGAGATGTTTGAGCTGAAGAAACCTCCACTAGAGCTGCACAGCATCATCTGTCGAGCGGTGGAGAGAGGCTCCTTGCTGGGCTGCTCCATAGACGTGAGATACAAAACATGCATTCACGCACACTTACTTTTGACCTCAAGCCACAAGCATTTAGGGCCAGTGCACATTCTAGATTATCTTGGATACTGTAGACACTCAATTTGGGGGGGATGTCAGGAGGTTAGGGTTTGATGCTATTTCATTTTGTTGACTTATGTTTTTACATATATCTTCTTTATGGTCGCTTACTCAACCCTAGTGTCCATGCAAATGTCTTTAACACGCACACACTCATATCAGTACACTAACACCACCTCACACACTTGGACGACAGAAACCTTATCAGAACATATTATATTCTGTTTCTCCTTTTCTGCTCAGATATCTGGCTTCTTTGAAATGGAGGCCATGACCTTCAAGAAGCTGGTCAAAGGCCATGCTTATTCTGTGACCGGGGTGGACGAGGTGAGCAGACATACGTAGACACAAATGCATCCTAACATGTACCCTACAGCACCCTAACATGCACCCTAAAGCAACCTAACATGTACCCTACAGCACCCTAACATGCACCCTACAGCACCCTAACATGTACCCTACAGCACCCTAACATGTACCCTACAGCACCCTAACATGTACCCTACAGCACCCTAACATGTACCCTACAGCAACCTAACATGTACCCTACAGCACCCTAACATGCACCCTACAGCACCCTAACATGCACCCTACAGCACCCTAACATGTACCCTACAGCAACCTAACATGTACCCTACAGCACCCTAACATGCACCCTACAGCAACCTAATATGTACCCTACAGCACCCTAACATGCACCCTACAGCAACCTAACATGCACCCTACAGCACCCTAACATGCACCCTAACATGCACCCTACAGCACCCTAACATGCACCCTACAGCAACCTAACATGCACCCTACAGCACCCTAACATGTACCCTACAGCATTCTAACATGTACCCTACAGCAACCTAACATGTACCCTGCACTCTAACTGCACCCTATCACCCTTACATGTATCCTACAGAGTTTTAACATTTACTATACATGTAAGCTGACAACCAGTGACTGTCCGTCGACCAGGTAGAGTACCGGGGCAGTCCTGTCAAGCTGCTACGCATCCGGAACCCCTGGGGGGAGGTGGAGTGGACCGGACCCTGGAGTGACAAGTGAGAGATGAGGAAGTTTAGGATCTGGGGCAGGGAGGGTGAGGAGGGTATTGAAGACTGTGTTTTAATGTTTGTCCTTTTTTTGTTCTTTTCTTAAAAAAGAAAAGAAAATAATTTGTGACTTTTGGCTTTGTGTCTTTTTCTGGATGGTTCCGTTTAGCTCGAAGGAGTGGTCAGGAGTGGAGCCCTCGGTCAGAAAGAGACTCTATAACCGCAGTGAGGATGGAGAGTTCTGGTGAGCCGAGCCTTCTGTTGCTTTTCAGTCACATTTTCATTTGACTGTGTTCCGTGGTGACGATGAAGAGCTGCATAACTCGTAACACACAGCCACACACAATCACACAAAACCACACATATAAACAGGTACATCTCGACCCCTCAACAGGATGTCATTCAGTGACTTCTTGCGCGAGTTCAGTCGTCTGGAGATCTGCAACCTGACGGCGGACGCGCTCCAGGCCAGCCAGGTGAAAAAGTGGAGCGCAGCCCTCTACCCTGGGGAGTGGAGGAGAGGGAGCACAGCAGGGGGTTGCAGAAACTACCCAGGTACAGAGGAAGAGAGAGAGAGGGAGAAGGTGAGGGAGAGGGGGAGGGAGAGGGAGAGGGAGAGGGAGAGGGAGAGGGAGAGGGAGAGGGAGAGGGAGAGGGAGAGGGAGAGGGAGAGGGAGAGGGAGAGGGAGAGGGAGAGGGAGAGGGAGAGGGAGAGGGAGAGGGAGAGGGAGAGGGAGAGGGCGAGAGGGAGAGGGAGAGGGAGAGGGAGAGGGAGAGGGAGAGGGCAGAGGGAGAGGGAGAGGGAGAGGTGGAGGGAGCTGTACTTTATTTACTGTGCTCCTGCACTATTGGTTTGGGAGTCTGAACAAGCTGAACAAGCTGATACAATTAAGAAAGATTAGAGAATAATAGAGAGCAAAAAGAGAAAAAGAATGTAAGGGATTGACATTTTTCTAAACCTATGTCACATTATGTTTAACCATAACCGTAGAAACATGCAGGAAGCTGTACCAGACTTGAAAGTCATGATACAGCTATATAAGAGGATGCCTCTATTTTCATTCATTTTCCACAGCTACATTTTGGCTCAACCCCCAATTCAAAGTGGCTCTACAGGAACCGGATACAGAAGGCCAATCAGGTTGCAGCTTCCTGATTGCATTGATGCAGAGGGATCGTCGTAAGCAAAGGCGGGAAGGAAAGGACATGGAGACCATTGGATTTGCTGTGTATGAGGTATGGGTCCTCAAGAGAGGGTTCGAGTTTTGTCAAATTCAAATTGCACATTTGCCCAAACGATAATGTGATTCAAATCTCTACACCCACATCCCAACATAGATCCATCATACAATTTGTAAAGACTTTTATCTTTAAACATAATCTAATTTCATACCTCCTCTCTTTTGTTTTCTCTCTGTTCTCTAGGTTCCACAGGAGGTATGAAATGTTCTGGGACGAAGCTATCATTATTGCTTTATCGTGGATTTGTTGTTATTCGGTTTTCTTCTCTCTTTATGAATCTCGCTCCTCCTCCTGTCTAAATGAATGATTGGTCTCTCCACCATTCCTCTCTTTTCGTCTTCTCTCTCGTTCTGGTCTCATATTGGTTTCTTTTCCCCATCCTCTCGTCCTCTCTTGTCGTTGACCCCCTCCTCTCCTCCTGTCGCCTCTCCTGTTGTTTCCTTCTCTCCCCTCCTGACCAGTGTGCAGGTAGGGTTGGGGTGCACCTGAAGCGAGACTTCTTCCTGACTCATGAATCCAGGGCTCGCTCGGAGCTGTTCATCAACCTGCGCGAGGTCAGCTCTCGCTTCTGTCTGCCCGCCGGAGAGTACATCATCGTTCCCTCCACCTTCGAGCCCCAGAAAGATGGAGACTTTGTGCTGCGGGTCTTCTCAGAGAGACCGGCGGACTCCCAGTGAGTAAGAGAAGTGGTTGTGTAGGTGTGGGCGACTGAGTGGGTTTAGTGTGTGGTAAGTGTAACCCGCTAGCACAGTAGGGTGTAGTAAGTTGATGGGTGTTCTCAAGCGAGTCAAATCAGATGAAGATGTTCAAGGATGTCTTCGATGTGTTTTGACAGGGAATTAGATGACGAAATAGAAGCTGATCTGCCAGAAGAGGTAAGAGATTATAAGTAATGCCATACTTCTGGATACCATCAAGTTCTGCAAACGTTTAAGTGCTGCAAAGCATTAGGAAATTATACAAAGGTAGATTAGTCTAGCAGCAAACTTTAAACCAACCGTATCTTGTGTGCCTGGGCTGCAGGTAGAACTGGACGAGAGCCAGATTGACGCCGGTTTCAAGGATCTCTACAGGAAGCTGGCTGGACCAGTGAGTGACACAGTGATGGCACTGATTCATATTCATGGGATTTGGAGTCTTTTCTGACCATCTTTTGTGTCATAGGAGATGGAAATCACTGTGTCCAAGCTCGGGACGATCCTCAATCGGATTATCAGCAAGCGTAAGTCTACAGACTGTAGAAAATCTTGTCCATGTGTCTACCTCTCTGTCTAATTCATTAAGCACCACACAATAGATTTGGGTCTGTTTCTGTAACTTCTCACACCTCCCTGTAACAGATAAAGACCTAAAGACGGACGGCTTTGCAAAGGAGGCGTGTCGCTGCATGATTTCTCTAATGGATGTATCCTTTATTGGGCCATACAGGCGTGTCCATTCTTCCATGTCAGCTTTCTCGCCTTCCTGTAGTTGTTTACATGTTTATTCTGCCTACACTGTTTATTTATGATGGGGAGTACAGGAGATGTGGGAAGAGAGTGAGAGGGGATGACATGCAGTAAAATGCCTGGGCCGGATTCGAACCCAGGCTGCCTTAGTGAGGCCTCAGCCTACATGGTGCATGCATTAGTCCAGGCCCTTTATGGCATGTCATCCCCTCTCTCTCTCTACATGCCCTACCTGTGTGTGTGTGCATGTGTGCCTGCCTGCTGTATTTGTCTGTCTGCTAACTATTTTCCTTCTCATCTGCTGTCTCTGTCCTTGACAATCCTGCCAGACCACGGGCAGTGGAACTCTGGGATTGACAGAGTTTCATGTCCTGTGGGAGAAAATCAAACGCTACCTGGTGAGTCCAACATGGCCTACTTCTCTAGACCCTCTTCACCCTTCCATTTGTAGAACTCCACATTGCCTTTCTTCCTGCAACCTCCCTCCCCATCACACCCCACCCGTTTCCCCCTCCAGACCGTGTTTAGGAAGTTTGACCTGGACAAATCAGGCACCATGAGCTCCTACGAAATGCGAATGGCGCTGGAAGCTGCTGGTAATGTGTTACATCGACTAATATCATTTTCTCCTAACATTTCTCACTTAATACATGGCTCAAAGTCTACTATCACAACGTGCATTACATTTAGAGTGTATAAATTAAAAAAGAACTAGGTATTGGGGAAAGAGGTCTCTCCAAAGGAAAGGTGATAATTACATTGTGACACAACCTTTAGCTCCCCGCTTGCCCCAGACACACAACCTATAAAGCAGCCCTTTCCTGTGTACCTCACGATAGTAGCACAACTAAACTATAATACAATGTGTAATGGCACAGCAGTTCCAACATGTATACTGTACTAAACTACTACACTACTACTACTACTGAACAACAACCGTCTAAAATGTGAATCAATAAGACCCCACTACCTCAAGTTTGATTGAAAACATGAATTCTCTGTTCCACGCCAGGCTTCAAGCTTACCAACCACCTGTTCCAGCTGATTATCCTGCGCTACGCCAAGGATGACATGAGCGTAGACTTTGACAACTTTGTCACCTGTCTGATTCGTTTGGAGACCATGTTCAGTTGAGTTTCTTTATCCTGTCTCAACGCAGCCAACGCTACTAGGGCTAGAAGAAGACATGGCCACAGCCAGTCCAGGTGGCAAATGCCAAAGCCCAGGTTCCCAAACACGGGTTAAGCCTAGTTCTGAAACTAAAGAAAAATTCAGGGAAGAAATCCATTCAAAATGTTTTTAGGCAAGGACTTGGCTTAATCCATGTCTGGGAAACAGGGCCTGTAAGTGAACAGCCAATTGTAAACTGCAACCACAGCTTTCGTCGCTTTCGTTTTTTCCCGTTTTATTACTTTTAGTGATATGTGTCACATTTGATTTAAGTTTACTGTCAGATTGTCTAACTTTACTGTTACTAATAGACATTGGTGTCTACATCGTGACTGCTATTCCTTTGTTTGCTGAATCGTTTTAGTTGTATCTGACAGCAGGAAATGTAAAAAACTAAACAGAGTTTGGATCATTATTGATTGTTAAAAGCCATTCTAAAGCAAGAACTGTAACTGCTGGTAATTTCGTTTTCTCAAATTACAGAAACATTTAAAGAAATGGACACTGATGCAGATGGGGTGGTGTCCTTCAGTTTCGTCCAGGTATGTCACCAGTTTTGAACTTGTGTGTAAATTGAAATATAGAACAGTAAAACAGCAAGGAGGACTGAAAGGTGTGATTACAATGACTCTTGGCAGACTACAATCCTTACTCAAGCTTCCTTCCCTATCTCCAGTGGATCTCCCTCACCATGTTTGCCTAGAAGGATGAATATCCCTGAAACAATCCTGCTCTGCTGGTTCCTCTGTTCCTGTGACTCATGTCTCCTCTTCACCACGCCAAGAGGTTGTACTGTATATCGCCGCGATGGGTTCAGTAGCTGGGACTTTGGTACATGTAATGAATTGTTGCATGGAAAATAAAAGTGCCTTCACTACGTTGGCTGATTTTGTGGACACAAAAAATACTAGTAGAATGGACTCACTGAAAATATTTAATTGGTTTTAACAAGTTAATTTACTCCGACAGAGCCACGCACATGTAGGCCAAGGAAAGCCTAAGAAAACATATGTTATGTTAACTGTGATTTAAAAAAAATACAATTAGGTTTTTGTTACATTAAAAATCGATATCCTTCCGTACCTGAATGCCTTTTTGTTTACTTTTGTTTTTCAAGATAATTGTTTTGTTAATGGCACTATATCTAGCAATGATGACACCATTAACAATAATCCGAAATGAGCATCCCCTTGAATTACTTTCTCTATGTAAAATAGGCTTTCTGGAGCAATAAACAAATTCCACTTTACATAAATAAACATCCAAAGATTCTGTTCTTTCAAAATAAACAACCCTCACTTTGACATATGTAGACACCTTTACACGGTTCGCGATTCGAACCGAGTGCGGCGTTCCTACAACCAAGACTCTCTTTGACCTTCTATCTAGGTACACAGTCCTACACTAGATAGCTTTCTTGGCTCTGCCGCCAGCAAAAGCACGTCTACGTCCCAGACAGTTCCTGCCACGGGGGGCTGCTGTCCGCACAGTGGAGTACATGTTGAAGCCTTGCAGGGACCTGCAGGTTTCTCTCAGTTCAGGGCCAGGCCTTCGCTGACGGGCATGTTGATGTGGGCGGTCAACAACGGTGCACTCTTCCCCTCTCGCAGAACAAACACCTGCAGTTACACAATGTGTATCAAAAGCAAACCTCCATTGACTGACTGTCATGGGGTTTCCCGTCAGCTCGCAAGTTGGCAGCGGGAACAGCAAACAAGGTCAATCTTTATCAGGGAGCAAATAATATTGGAGGTGCAAAGTTTTATTTGAGTAGAAACATCACGTCTGCCATAACGGTAACTGAGGGGGGGTTTCAGAAAGTTTGATCAATTAATTCAAAGGTAACGTATTGACTGTATTTGCACATCCCTTTGGAAATAAAGCATCTGCAAAAAACATTGTGAAATGTGTATGTACAGTAACTAAAACTGACAACAAATGTCCCCAGAAATGTGTTCATGTTTAAATAGTCTCTTAGAAATAGTCTGAATTATTGCAAGACCAATTATGTTGTGATTCAAAGAATAGTTAGCTTTCTAGAACATTCCCAATGTTAAAGAGTACATACTTTGATGATGTCAGAGATTCCTTTGTCGCTCATGCACTCTACGAATGTGTCAATGGGGTAGTTGAGGCCTGGAACCAGGAGTGGGATCTGAGCAAAAGTTCACATATTATTAGAACAGAATTATTATTATAAGATTTTTTTTTAAACAAAACCAAGGTAGTGCTTTGCTGGTTCATTGGCTATGGGAACTGAAATTGGTCCAATCCAGAGATACATATCACTGGTGAGTGCAGAGTGAGCCACAGTGATCATATACAAGATAAAAGCTACAAATATGTTACGGTCGGTGATAGAATAAACACGAGGCATAAACCTTGAAGAAGGCTGTCCTCATGCTGTAGAGGCTCTCGTCGTACAGGAAGCTGATGGCCAGGTTCATAACAGGGCGACATGCTGCTGTGTTCTGGATGTTTAGGGTCAGTTTAAAGGACGGACCCAGACCCTGAACCTACACCAGAACAGGAAGAGATAAGGAGAGATAAAAAATATATATAATTCAGAGAGAGGAATATAGAGTTGCGAAATAGCCCATCAATTTGAGCCTGTCGTGCAAAATCACATTCAAACACAGTAAGCCACCCGTATACTTTGCACGCCTACAAGACACACTTGGTGGACTCACCACCGCGTTCATCTTCAGTGGCTCCGACAGGCTGGCGGACATGGGAGTGAGGCTGGACTCCAGGGCTTTGACATAGGCCCTAGCTGCAGCCAGACGCAGGCGGCTCAAGTCCATCTGGAAGGCCCTGTGCATGGCTGGACACAAACAAACATTACTGAGAACTGATCCACATTATTTTGGCGCAGTTTTCTTTTTTTTGGTACACTAAATAGTGTAGTCTAGTCATTACCAAGAGTGAGAACATTATAATTCAATTGGTTCTGTTTTTTTTTAGCTCAAACGTATTCAGTAAATTCAGTTCCAGAGCCCAAACACTGACAGACAAGGCAGGAAAAGAAACCGAAAGGTTCCTCTGACCCCGTCCAGGACAGGGTATGGGGTTAAGACTCACGTACCCACGGCGTTCTCCCGTTCCCTCATGGTTTGGTCCACATACAGCTTGGTCTTCTTAGGGACGTTGAGGCGGATACTTTGTGCAAGAGGGGGACCAGGGGCGCTGTCCCGGTCGTCGAATACAGCAGTCCTCTTCAGAATCTTCACTATCAGACCCCCGCCTACAGGACAACAAGGGCAGAGAGAGTGTTATACTAAACTACTAAATAGATTTTAATTCATGATTGAAATGGAATTGAGTTTTTCCATTTCAAATGTCAAATGTTTCATTGGTCCCTGCATCGAGACAAATGGTCCACTCACCTTTTGTGGTCATGATCAGAGTACCATCTTCTCGGCCATACCTTCCAAAGCAAATGCTGGTCACCACATCCTAGAAAATGGTGTTTAACGGATGAATAGCTAATTTTTACCAGTTTGGTCCAAAAATCTGCAACATCTTTCCTTGAGTGAGCAGGTTGTGCTATGTTCATACTATAGCTGCTTCATAATTCATATTCAACATTAGAACAGTGTTCTTAGGCTCCCTTGCAGGTAAGATTGGCTGGTGAAAGCAAATAACAAATCTATATGACACATGATCCCCATAATTCTGGTTCCCCAAAACCATGGATACTCAAGGTCTATCAATGGACCAACAACTATTTCCTGCACACTGCTTTGATTGCACAGCACAGCATGAATCTATTCAAAATAGAAATACTGCAACTAATGCTAGCCAGAGATATTTTGGGATATCCAATGTGCTTGGAAGTAACGACTTTATCTGAGTGCAAAAACCAAAGAAAATACTTCACTATCCAAAACCTCAGAGGTACCCTAATACAATCAGCACGCACTTCAAACGTATAACTAAAAGAAATACTTATTGTGTGCTTAAAAAAAATCTAAAGTACAGTTCAATTCAAGTTGCACTGTACAACATGCTTTCATACTGGGGCTTTGATGGTGCTCAGGAGGTTCTTGTCTCTGTAGAGGTGGACCTCACAGTTGGCCAGGCCCAGTAGGACGGCCTGGAAGCCTCTAGCGGGCAGCTCCATCACACCCATGGTGGTGACTGGGGCAGGCAGGCTGGCCGTCCACAGCTTTTTCCCCTGAGAGCAAAAAAGGGGACAGTACAGGTCAGGGTAGATCCAGATGTATCGGCAGAGTGGTGAACAGACTTTCTTGGGGTACTTGAGTACCTGAGTACTTGAGTTATGACCGAAATACGGAGTGATATACCTTCTGGGTGAAGCCTTGTAGAGTCTCATCAGCACAGCCCACAACAACGTTCTTCCCCATCCTCACCAGACCCACTGGGTGAGAGGACAGCTCAATGCAGTACTTCGGTTTGGGAGATTCCCTGCAGAACACAACAATGACCTTACTCAAAAGGAGTGAAATGAAATAATAAACCCCTTTTTGTTTGTTCAAAATCCTTATGGGTCTGAACATCAAATGTGTGTGCCAAAAAAGGAACAAGGAAAATGAGAGAACCGGGTAATGCTATTTGGAGAGTCAACCTATAGATGTATATACACAATAAAACAATTTTAAAATGCTATAAATGACCATCAAGTTATCCTAACCCTTACCAGGTGTTCCATATCAGCTGAGCCATAGTCAACATTCTTCTTTTGTTAAGTTTTTTGATGATATGGGCCTCTACAGATGTTCAACAGGGGTATGGATGGTCTCAAAATAAATGTAACCCAATCTCTGTATGTGCTTATCTGCTGGCAAATGTACACCATGAGCCAAAGCCTTACACCTGTACCCAACTTATTATTTTCTTTTTTCAGGAAGAGCTCCTTTTCAGAGTACCGGGTCCTTTTCTGTCGGGTGGTCTTACCGACGCAGGATATAGATGTTCCCATTGCGACAAGCAACTGTAATGCGAAACTCCACGTCAAACTGACCAGTGACATCAATCAGTGTGGGGGCACTGGGCAGGGACAGCTGAGAGAGGAGGGAATAAGAACGTCCACAAGCAACTGTCAAAAGTATCTGAATGATCATCTACGCATTTCAATCCATCAATGGAGAAAAATCTATGAGGCAAACTACAATTGAGTCATAAACAATATGGACGGTGATAATGGGGAGACAAAGAAATAAGTCGGATGGGTGAAGAGAGCAGACCTTGGAGAGGATAGTGAAGGCCTCTGGATCCAAGATGTAAATGTCGTTGCTCTCTGTGCCTATCACAAGGCAGCTGATGGCGTCCTCATCTGCCATGTTCTTCTTCAGTGTCGCAATGCAGGTGATAACAGTCTAAAAAGACATGCGTATAGTTAGTGTGTTTGTGTGTGCACAATTTTGAATAATGCAAGCTGATAGTGAACCAGGGCACCTGTCTTCGTATTGGCTGCTGTTTGTGAAGGTTAACAAAATCCTCCATATCCTGTGGGTCCAACATGAGGAACCTTTGTAAAAGGAAAGGATAACGCTGTCGGAAATGTACGTAACACACACTTGAATGTTGGATACATGACAAACTACATACCTCAAGGATCGGACAGACAGTGGAATATCAGCCTTGTCTCTGAAAGGAAAAAGCACAGCTCAGGACCTCCACATCCTCTCACGCCCTGTGTACACATTAGACAGACTACAAAGACCAAGATGCAACTGTCGGGGAACAACAAAACAGTACCTTATGCCCTCCAACATTTCCTTTAAGGTCATATGGTCAATTATGTCCTTCAATTAGAAAAGAGGAAACACACTTCAAGAGTCTCTTCTTATACTAACAAACAAAACATCCTCTTCTACATTGGCATAATACTGAACTGTAAATGTAATAATCCTGATGGTTGACATTATTAGCAGTGTAACGGGCCTATCTTGACTATGCAATTCACTAGCAGAGAGGGAAAGGGTCTGACACCGGACATGGATAGAACAGGTTCATGGGAGTGTTGGGAGGAGGTGTAGGGGCATTTTATTTACTTATCGAAACAGGCACAGACAATTCAGAACATTGTTATCATGTTTGAATTATTTAATGTGAAAATGAATCGTGTAGGGGTCTTTTAAAAAGTGTTTCTTCAGACTTAATGGAACTCTCTTTGCTTGACACACCTACAAATCCCCTAAATCTAAGAGATTAATTTGATTTAGATTTAATTCATTTCCAAACATGGATGAATTGTATTTGATAAGATAAAAAAGAACAGTCCCCATACCTCTCTGGCCTGGTCCCAGACATCCTGTTCCAAGGCATTCACTTCCAGTGGGGGGAGAGTAAACTTGAAGTAGGGTCGTAGGTTTTTGTATACATAGATGAAGGGGCCAGAGGCCACAGCTATGGCTGGAGTACGCGGCTCATGCTGATCCATGAGAAAAGACACCAAGCCCACAGGCAGGTCAAGTAGCGTGTTCTCACTCATCAAACCTGTCCCTCGGTACACTTTCAGCTTCATGTTGCTTGAACCTGTGCCCAAGTCCCCCACCACCAACTACAGAGGAAATAGGACAGTTTTAACTCTATGACACCATACAGTTGAAACAGAAACTCCTGAATCTCCACCACTTGGATATCCTTGGGAAAAGAAAACAACAACTAAAACACAACTGTCCAGCAGAACTGTCTCAGGAGAAAGGCAGAGTTGTAGTTACCTTATTTTCACCATCTCCATGCAGATCTGCCAGAGCTGAATACAACAGGTCAATACACAGAACAGGTCAATTTAGAATGTTTTCCAATGAAACATTAAATGCATTAAAAAATGTGTCCTGTAGGCTAAATATGGCAGATATTGTTGAAAATTTAAGAAAGAAAGAAAGAAAGTTGAAAAGTGTACATTTGATTTATCTCAAAGTACTGGTATCGTTTTCAAATATTGTGTAGTTAGACATGTTAAGACCATTTGATTTGATGAGACACTAGTAAAAATGTCTGATGTATTATGTTTAAAGTACAGACAAAAAAAAAGAAGGAGGATATAATATGTCAAAGAAAACGCGACTTTTGCAGTGATTTACTATATATGGATACATGACAGGAGTTTTAAGGAAGAGAGAGGACAAAGGAACCATCTCTCTCACTAGATTATCTTACCGATACATGAAGAAAAAGTATAGAGATTGGCCACCGGATCATAATGTGCATCTAACCATTTGCTGGTCTCTGTGCTGTAAAACAAACAAAAACAAACATTGAAAACAAAGTTGTCTAAAAGGCAGAAGTTTTTACGAAGTTACTGTGGATACTAGTCATTATAGGTACTAGCAGGGTGTCTGGCTGTACGCTTGGAGGTGTACAGCAAGTACAACCTATGGCTGAGGCAGCAGCCTTGTGGAACTCTCATTCCGAGATGCAGGGTGGATGAGGCAGTTGTTACTGATCCTCATCACGTGACCTGGCTGTATGGAAGTCCATGATACAGGTGCAATAAGAGCTGCCCAGGTCCATGTCTCCCAAGTTTGAGATCAGTTTGGTGGAAAGAATGTCGCAGAGCTTGAGGTGGTGATCTCTTCGACCAGGAGCCTTGCGAGCGTTCGCCCTTCCGGAAGGTGGTGCACCTCAGCCTCGGATGATTGGAGGACCGTGTCGTCAGGTTCCCTGGGACACGTAGCTGCTGTTTCATTGTTGAGTGCGTCAAAACCTGGCATTGAATTTGTTGAGCTCATTCAGAAGTGTTTTGTCGGCTGTGGCAATTCCCACTGACCTCAATTTGTACTTAATGATGGTCTGTAGACCTTGCCATATTCTCTTGGTATCCGTGCTGCTGTACTGAGCTCTTCCGTTTGGTCCTGTCATCCTTTTAAGCCTCTAGGTACAGTCTCCGGTTGAGTTATTGCTTCCTGGAGTTAGCGAGGTGCAGCAGTCGCATCAGTTTGCGGATGTAAACAGCTATAACCATGACAGCGGCGGAAGCGAAATCAGTTCACGCCGCAGTAGGTACATAAATCCAAGTGTTAAAGTCGGATTAACACAGTTGGTTTGTGGATGACTGGCCTACTAGTTTCCTGCTAATAATATGCACTTCTTGTATCACAACGCCCATATTTTATCTGGCACTGACAGTTGAAGAACGATGTAGACTACACAATCTAATTTCGCCACCCAACATCGTACAATACTATTACTGCTGGTAGCAACACACGTCACTACAGTGTACTGTATCTGGGGAATTAGCCTTTAAATATTAGCCATCGATTATCTATCGCTCACAAGCAGCAACATTAGAGATGTTGAAGGGTCACTAGTTAGTTGAAAATTAATTAAATATTGCCAACAAACGTTGTTAGGTGTACTAGTAACCTAATGTTTTTGGTGAACAAGCTAACATACATTTCACTAGATACAGTATTAGTACACCATTCAGCTAGCATCGCTGTCGCAAGCTAATGTGACTTACTTTTCTCGCATCTCCGGGGCAGACGACATGCTCCGTGAGATACTCCGTAATCAATGAGCAACAATATATTCTCAATTAATGTAAAATTATAGCAAGCTAATTATAGTCGCCAGTCATAAACGGGCTACTGGTTAGATAGCATAGACAGTCTAGCTTCTAATAGTGTTAATTCCTTGATTAGCTTTCCCGTATCCATGGCAGCGAAAAATTTGCGTCGATGATAGCGTTCCCCCAAATACGTCTTTCTCCAAACAGTTCCGCAATCCATGCTAGGCTACAAAAGTACGAAATATCTGAGCAATTCTGACCAGAGTGCAAATAAGATGTAATTTCCCACTTTTTGTTTATTCTGGTTGTGGAAACTGTTGTCTCTTGAATAATTCAAACTTGCACAAGAAATGAAAAACCATGCGTGCCCAAGGGGACGTTAGCTCAAATGCGTTTTCTTAGCTAGCTTTTGGCTTAAAACTTAAAAAGGGAAATTCTGTGTTCATAAGACTCCAATGATCCAAATATAGCACAGTGACTACAAAATTACATGAAATACTACTCATGATTTCCTTTAGGCAGAAGACCGTTGGTGTGTGAACTGAATTTAGTGACACTAATGTGTAACAGTGAAGTTATTGAATATCTTTGTAGTATCGCTGTTCGGTTTTGCACTTTGCAGACGGTTCCTGCGGAATTGTCTTTCAGCTGGCTGCGTTTAGACAACATTTAAATCTTTCCAGCTCAGAGTAAGGGTCCTTTGAAACATCAGGTTGTAGCACGTTGTCTACGTCACAACGGTTGGAAAACAAATTGTCAAGCAACATAGGCCTACTTGATATAAATCGAATTATGTTTGATTTGATAACTATTTTGTATGGCATGACATAATCAAGAAACAGTTCAATCCCACATTGCAGTCCTGGTAGGCTGCCCTATTCCCAAGGCCATATGGATTTAGCTGACATTAAGACATTTTGTGTGTAGTGGTTTTGTTGTGATAGATTCTACATAGATATAACTGCATATCAATTTAACGTTTTGTGTCTTTCAACTGAACACATAATTATTAAGATAAAACAATGTCTTGTTAGAGGGAAATATGAGTTTCTCTTTGAATTGGTCATTGATCTTCCTTTATTTGAACTGCAGTTAAACAGTGACAACACAAGTCAGCCCCACCTCCTAGTCTTTTTCTACTCTATAAATGTGCTTTATTTAGATGTCATCGTACTTTTGGAATTGTTTCTGACCGCTGGCCTTCAATATGGGTTGTAGAGTGTACTTCAGTTGGTTCACTGTGCTGGTTTTCTCTCCTTTTTATATAGGTAAGTGTAAAAGCCATTCAACAGTAATAGCGGTCTATTGTTGTGTATTTAACCTGTCACCACTCGAAACAGTATGCTAGTATGCTTTTTATGATAGACTTACTTTTAAGTGAACGTGTTGAAATCTACATTTTATTGGCAACAACGAGTGGTGGAAAGGGGAAATAGGTTGTAACTCAGGAGTAAGTATCTCTTGTGCATAAAGTATGTAAAGCCCTCAATTAAAATAATTTAGTCACAGGTGTAGGTTTGGTTTGAACATTATAAGGGCAAACATATTATTTGTCACCTACTGTATATTTTAACACTATCCCTGCTCTGCCACTATTTCTTGGTGGTTTCAATGGTCTCTTAAAATTGGCAGCGTCCATACTGTCAGCCCATGGACATAAAAGTAGTTATTTTTTGTACTTGACAAAGCATTTCTTCCATGCATTGATTTCCAAATGTGCGTGTCCCTTCAGCATCACCCAGCCATTAGTATTAACTTCCATTCTTCTAAAATAGCTACAAATGTTAAGTTTTTTAAAGTAACATAATTCAGAAAAATCAGTCAGTAAGAAAAATACCAATTTAATGAATTTTGAATTCACTCTAACGTAAAATAGTGTTCACGAACTTTCCAAAATAATCTGTGAATAATATGGGCCATTGTTTAATTACATGCCTAATCAAATAAAATACATTGAGGCATGCTAATATGATAATTCCATAACCGTATGATATAATCGTGTAGGTTATCGAACATTGTTTTTCAGAATTGTAGGCTATAACCTACAGATATATTTTGATTGTTGAATTCAAAGCAGACAATCCTGAAGGTAATATTTTGCTTGATTTGATAAAAGATATGCAAATCTACTGCTTAAAATTTGAATTATAAACACATTTTTTCCCCATCTCATAGAATTCAGACGTTCTCGCCCCCCAAAAACAAACCATTCTAACAAGTTCCTTGAAACCGCGCTGATTGTGCACATATTAGGTTGTGTGCTAATGCATATGCCCGTGTGTTTTGAGATGCTTTTTCAGTGTTATGCACATGTAACGTGTATGTAACGAACGTGGTCTTGCAAGGTCCGTCAGAGGTATCTGGCACTGTTCACTCCCACCATTTAGGAGATCGCTCCCACCGGGAGTCGAACTCCCCACCTCTGGCTTCCCAAGCGCCACCACTACCAACTACGCCAAAGAAAAGCTAGCTATTCAGTGACGCGGGTGGCTCATTACATACCTGAGGAGTGAGTTTCACCGATACACATCGGCTACATTCACCCCTCAAACTCACTCCGGCAGTTAGCAGGCGCTAACCTCGTGAAATCCGGGTCACGGCACCAATGTAACGTGTATGTAACGAACGTGGTCTTGCAAGTTCCGTCAGAGGTATCTGGCACTGTTCACTCCCACCATTTAGGAGATCGCTCCCACCGGGAGTCGAACTCGCCACCTCTGGCTTCCCAAGTGCCACCACTACCAACTACGCCAAAGAAAAGCTAGTTATTCAGTGACGCGGGTGGCTCATTACATACCTGAGGAGTGAGTTTCACCGATTCACATCGGCTACACACATTTGGGATTGGTCTATAAGAAATGTATATCAGCTATAGCTGTGAATGGACAATTAGCTATTGATGACTCTAGTGTATGTAATAATTATTTGTGATAATAATGATTCTGCCTGTCTTTTAAATTCATTCCACTAACAAAAACATTGTTTATATAACTGAATCATGACATGCCTATACCGACATAAGCCGGACATTGTTTGGACATATAACTCGTTGTGACCAACCTTTAAATTGCTCATGTCTGAGCTATATGTCTGACTGTAGCTAGTTGTCCTTAACATGGACAAATATATGCATATCAAAAATATAATCAAACCTAATGGAATGCAGGTGCACCTTAGTCTGAATGTCGTAGTGTGTGGGCTTGACTGCTCAGTAGTGTGAGATACTGAAAACTGACTGTACATGTGGTGCAGGAAATGCCAGTTCATGTGATAAATGCATGCACTGATTAGTTCCCATTAGATAGGGATGTTCAATTTAGATTACAATTTATTTAATTGTAATCTTAATACAATGTATTTAATTTGAAGTAAATTCAAGTTTACTGTACCATTACTTTGACACCGTAATCTCACCAGGGAAGTTCTGACCCTGTATGCAACTCCCAAGCTCCTCAGCTCCCAAGCAATGTTTTGTGACAAACTGTAGATGTTCATGGTATGGGGATCATCATTTGTTATGTGTTTCATTTTTAGGCATGCTCAGACTTATGTGTTTGTACTGTTGAACAACAAAATCAACTGTTGAGGTGATCGTTGAAGTTTAGGCTACTTTACTCTCATAATACTTTAGGGAAGATTCTGTAGAAAGTTACATCTGAAGTAACACTGATCACAAATCCTGGAAAACTAAGGATTAAACACACAGCAAGCTTGTGTTCTTCTTAAATCTTTACTCAATCCTTATTTAACAGGAGTTTCTTGTGAGTGTTCTCTGGAGAAAATGAACATTTTGGGAGGTAATTACACACTAACCAAGGGACAGGACAAAGGCAGTACACTGCTCTACCATTGTCCTGAAAACCACTATGCCTATCCTGATGTGGCTCATCTGTGCCTAACGACTGGGAAATGGAGACCTCCACCTAAGATTTCAAAATGCAAGGGTTAGTACAATACAGTGATTGTATATGACGTTAGCATGGGTTGTTCTGTGTGTGTGTGTGTGTGTGTGTGGGGTATTAGTCTGAATAATTATATTTTTTGCTTGTTAATGAAAGAAAAGTGAAGTAAAGTATATGACGATAATGTTTCATGTAACTGGCCTCAGCCCCATCAGGAGTCGATGTAAACAATTACTACAGTAACTACAGTAATTACTACAGTAGTTATAGTAACTACTACGTTACTGTAATTAAGTAGTTTTTTGGGGTACTTATACTTTTATAGTATATGTTTAAGTCAGCAATTGTATTTGTACTAAAGTACAAATTAAGTTAAGTAATCTACTTCTACTTTTAAAATCACAATGTGTCACTCTTTAGCCTCGCCTACAATTTAAATTAATTATTTTAAGAAAAAAAAAGTATTTGGGGGGCTAATGAAACATTTGGGGGGGCTCCAGCCCCCCCAAAATAGGGCTAGATACGCCCATGCTACAGAGGGAGGAAAGGTGACAGCATGCTAATGCAATGCAAACTTTGTTTGCCATCTGCAGTGATTTAGGTTTACAAGAATTAAACCTCTAATAAAAAAAAATGTAATCACCATTAATCAATAAGGTAATTTTTTGGTTGTTGAAAGTAACAATTTTCTCTATGGATCGTCGATTGTATTAAAGGGTTTTTAGAAAATTCTTTAAATATCACCAGTGTAGGGGGGTAAAATATGGTCGAAAGAACCAAAACGAATTCCCCTATGGTTTAAAGGAAGATGGGAAACTGAAGTGTATTAGCATGAACCAAATAATGCCAATACAAATATAAAGTATAGTTATTTGACTTAATGGGTTAAATCAGAGCAAGAATGGTCAAAGTACGGTCAAAAGGAATACGCATTTAATAACATTGCAAATGAATGAAATCAATTACAAGGCAAACATGTTACAAATGAAGGCTTTAAATCTTACCTACTCTACCGTGATCATTGTAAAATCAGAGATAAAGCAAGAGTGAGCAAAGAGTAGGACAGACAAGGCAGAACTGAGGAGAAGGTCTCAGGAGATGAAGAAATCCAACGGACAATGCATTACAATTCCCTTTATACACAAGAACAACCAATCAGACGACATCTTGAATGGGGTGTGAGGGCCATCAAGTTGAGACCGTCCAGCAACTCCAAACTTTAGCATGTGAGAGATGGGGGCAGATTTGACACCCAGCCTTACACCAGCTAAAAACTAACTAGTACTCTTAAGTCGTTTTTTAAAAGAGTAATTTGTCCTTTTACTTAAGTACTTTTTTACACCTGTACTTTTAATTGTAATTGAGTATTATCTGAGCAATGTAACGGTACTTGTACTTAAGTACCCATTTTCAGGACTCATTCCACCACTGTTTAACATAATAGCAAGCATTTTTAAATGTTACTTATTTTACACTTTACTTTTCAGTGATTGAATGCCCACGACCTATGTTGGAAAATGGTTTTATCACGCCTTCCCAAAACACGTACTTATGGAACAATGTGACCACTTATGAATGTTATTCTGGCTACACTATGCGTGGGTCTTCTAGACGTGTCTGCCAGTCCAGTGGGAAGTGGAGTGGAAGCACACCAGTTTGTGGCAGCAGTTGTGAGTCTTCTCAAGAAACCCCCATCTCACTCTTTTACCTCTCTTCACTTCATCCGCTCTGCTTTTGAAGCTATGTCATCTGTTGTTATGCTGCTAGCAGTGGTATGGAGTCTAGCATCTATACTTTGTCTCCTCCTCTTTCTGCTGAATCTTCCCATTGCTTTCCTGAGGTTACTTAACTTTCTACCATGTGCCATTTTTACAGCTAAAGATAATTGTCCAAACCCAGGCATACCTGCAGGAGCCACACGTTCAGGGAATTCATTTGGCATTGATGACAAAGTCACTTACAGCTGTGATAGTAGATTATATATGATTGGGTCAAATGAGCGGACTTGTTTAGAGAATCACCAGTGGTCTGGGGCCGAACCTAAATGTTACTGTAAGTTTCTACAAACATACTCCAAAGTTACAGTGAACATTGTGGTTTTTTTCAAGTCTTTTGTTTTCATAGTTTGAGTTTTTTGTGCACTCTTTTCTTGCTATAGTTCCACATACTTATGACACATCATTGGAGATTGCAAAGGCTTTTGGATCTTCCATTAGTGAGACCCTAAATGAGTTGGATGGTAAGTCTGAAATGATCACGTAAAATAATGTTGTACCAAAATCAAGTCGAACTGTATGCACTCTAGGCACTGTATGCAACAAAGGCTTCTGAATTTCTGATCTGGAATTAGAAACAGCGCCAAAATAAGGTCTGTGAGTAACTCATGCTTTGGTAGATTAAATTTAGTATTGTGATATCATAATTGCAATTTCAATTGTCAAAAATGTTTCAGTCTTTGCATGTTTATTTATTTGTCATTAATCAAGGCATTAACATTGACTATGCCCCCCAATAATGCATTTATATTTCAGTGCAAGTATGGTTTGAAAAAGTGTGTGTTAAAGAAGTAATTTTTCCAACAGCTTTTCTTGGGTATGGTTTGACAACTATCTTTTTGTTTTTTAAAGTGAAAATAACACCTAGAATCCCTTTCAGATGGCAGAAAAGAGGGAAAGAAAATAGGTCTCGATAAACATGGACTTCTTAACATCTTTATAGCGATGGATGTCTCTCTGAGCATAGACAAAAAGACTTATTCAAGCAAAAGAGGCTGTGAAGCTACTTATCAAAAAGGTGAAATGACCAAATCCAAATATTGCTTAAAACAGTGCCTTGCAAAACAACAGTTTCTGCCCCATATCGATA
>CAEFZP010005621.1:0-35604 GCA_903064625.1 Mallotus villosus | reverse complement strand
TACAGTATTAACAATGAAATGATAGGGTCCTCCCCGTGAGGCGGGCTCACAAAACGTTTGTGTTGGGAATCGGAATTGTGAATTTTGATTTGACTCCTTAACAGTCGCATCAAAGCTGCGCATGGTCAGAATTGTGAATTTTGATTGTATTGATCCACAGAAACTAATAACATCTTACCATATGGATTTTGTTTTGACTCCTTAACAGTCGCATCAAATCTGCTCATGGTGTAGCTAGCTAGCTTGTATTAGACTTAGTTTAGCAGTAATGCATTAGATGTAGTAAAACGTGCTTAAAAAAATGTTAACCCGCTTTCTATAAAGACATTATGCGACGACATAATTGCTTCAGATCTCCGTGACATTTCATTTATTGATACAGACATTTAAACAATGTAACAATTTAAACAAACTTCCGCTCTAGCGCTGTTAACTTGCGCTGCTCTCAGGGCAGGACTGTGCGCTGCTCTCAGGGCAGCACTGTGCGCTGCTCTCAGGGCAGCACTGTGCGCTGCTCTCAGGGCAGCACTGTGCGCTGCTCTCAGGAACATGTTTGAGTTCGTAAAACTCCCTGCGTCTTAAACTAAGACTGGCGTAACTCAACGTTCTATGTCTAAAATGATATTGCGCCTGTTGCACCACACTGATTTAGGCTGCTGTCTCTCTAAGTCTAGTCCTAAATGTTACGCCCTGTGGAGAGGAGACTTATGTTAAGACAGAGAACGTTCTGTTTTGGTTTCTATAGTAATTTTCACAAAACCGTTGAGTGCAGCTAAAACGACAAGTAGCCTATCGATGTCGCGTCTAATTTATAGACAGCATAATGAACGTGCTTAAGACGTGAGGGAGTAATGCGAGACAGAACTAACCCGCTGGATATATACAACGATGAGGAGTTCATTCAAGATTTCATTTCAGTAGGGTTGAGATTTTTCTTTAGTCGACGAACTGTCCGACGATTTGCGATTTCAGTCAGATGAAATGCTGCCCTGATGCCAACATTACAGCTTTTAATCGCACTGAGGTTTTATGCAAACGGTTCATTTCAAAACACCGTGGGGGACATGATCGTTGTACATAGCCTATACAGCTTGTAGAGTTATTCGTAGGGTCTCGCTGGCACTGAGTTAGCCTGACGTTGGCATCCTCATAATTCTGGTCAGAATATGAGTCTGAGAACTGTCCCGTAGGCTGTGACTATGTATGGGGCGTGTTTTAAACCAACCAGGAAAACAAATGCCTCTTCGCTCAATTGGATAGACCTAATACATTTACCTTACCAAACCCCGTAGGAAGGACGGCAAAACATATTTTCCATCGACAAATGCCTTGATTGCGTTTCTCTGTCTTCTAAAACAGACTCGAGAATTATAACATCTCAGCTCTCCAGCGGTAGCCATGTTGTTGAAAACGAATTCAACTCAAGCGCTATTTTGTGACGTGGTTGGTTACGTTACTGTTGATCATCTGTCCATCATCGTATAAAGCCCGCCCTGACAATTTGATTGGTCAAATTGTCAAATAGTGTTTTCCCGACTGAGCCCCCCCAGACCCACTTTCCCGACCAAATCATTTTGGGCGGGGAGAAGTTTGGCTGGCACCCAGGCTAGCACTGACTTGCCACGGTAATTAATGGGTATCATGGCAACGCACGTTCCATTCTAGAATTCCACAGGAACTTTCATGAATGCACATGTTACGCCAGTCTTAGTTAAGACTGGTCTTAAATTATGTTGGTGCAACAGGCATTAGATATGGGCCTAAGACCAGTCTTAACCAAGACTGACTTAGGACTTATGACAGCGTAGCAAAGACTAGTTGGTGCAACCCGCTCCTGTTGTTAGTGATTTTTAGGTAATTGTTTTGTGGGTGACAAAGTATTTTTATAGTTTGTTGTTGGCTGTCAACCTTTGCTAGTGTTATGGAAGAATGAGATTGATTTGAGACATGTATGAAGTGATTTACTAGTTTTAGTGCATTTTGAATGTGAAATTAACTGCTGCCGAGCTGAAAGTTGGTTTTGAGAACTGCGTTAAGAGTTTTGAGAACGTTACTTAAGTATTAAGAAATGCGTCCTAGTGACTGTAAAAAACTGTAATTCAGGGGGTTCCTGGGGCCTACTACTCCTCTTGCTCAATGTGAGATGGGTTGTACTTGTCCTTGAGGTTTGGTCTTCGCATCGGACCAGCTGGCTAAAAGCAGAATTCCCATATCTCTTGAAATGCCCTGGGCTGCGTTTCCCGATAACAATGGATCCTAGTGCGATCGAGCAAAAAACAAAACCATCAACATTTCTTACGCCCGTTTCTCAAACATGCTCGTAAGGAGTAGGCTAATCTAAGCACTTTCAAGAGCTACGCATTTTCAAGAGACACTTTAGCTACGGTGTCTTTGGGAACCGGCCCGTAGTTACCTAAGATTCGACGCGGGAAACGCAGTCCTGCTTTTGTTGTATAATTGACCGAACTGTAAAATTATGAACTTTGTGACATGACGCGACCAAGAAAGAGACATGGCTGCCGCCTAGTAAGACCATGCGGTCAATCTGGCGACACACTCACTCAAATTTCAAGAGTTTTGTGACCCAAATCAAAATTCTGATGCGACAGATCAATGGGGAATTGCTTTCTCTCTTAAATGCTGTCATCCTCGACCTTTTTTGTCTTTTTAAATCTAACCATTTGTATTATCCGTGTCATTCTCTTCAGCTGTTATCAAGGCTATCTTCCCAGTTTTCTGCCACCTAGATGCACGCACAACTGTTCATGTTGGCGTTGCAAGCTTTTTTTAACCATGACGGGCGCGGTAATCGGGAGCTGTACTCCGCAATTTCACTCGCCAAATGGCGGAGCATCGGACACAATTTAGTCGCCAGCCCAAAAATCTACACACCATTGGTGCTTGGCGGGTGCCAATTTCGAGCCCTGGTTGCCTGTATATTCTGTTCTATTTACCACACTCCTTTCTTGTCTTAAATTGAGCAGTTGCTGGTGTGATTGCTATCTAGAATAGATTTAACTTGCATCAAGTACTACAAATATAAATGTTGTTAACGTGGTAAATTGTAAATGGGCTGATGAGTAAAAATAATTGTTAAACAAGTCCCATTTCAGAGATGCAAGATTTCTCCTCTGTGTTTCGGTGAAGTTGACAATTTCATCTTGGTGAATTCTGCAACAAAAAAGGTTGAGGATGACAGCCTTTAAGAGAGAAAGCGATTCCCCATTGATCTGTCACATACCATTTTTGATTTGGGTCTTGAAATTTGAGTGAGAATGCGTCGCCCGCATAGTCTTAGGCGGCAGCCAGGTCTTGTCTAATCGCCCTAAACAGGCTCCATCTTGGCTACGTAGCGGAAGAGGAGGAGCCCTTTCGGCAGCTTTTTCCACATGGGGTGGAGAAAGGGGTAAAGGTGGGACAAGAAGAGGGCAAGAAGCGCGTTCATTTTGCCAGGTTTCGCGAACAGTGATTAACATAAGTGTTTCATTTTAGACAGCACTGATCAGCGATGGAGTGCACTACAGATGTAAGTGTAACTGTATTGCAGTGTACGGTAATAGACACAGTCATTGTCTCCATTGAGTGCAACAGGGAGCAGAACTCAACTAAACTTAGTCATACGTTAGTGAAGAGGCGGACTAAAACACTTCAACAATGCGTTAGCAGTCTGTCAATGAAGGCAAATATTTAATTCCATTTTACTGTTTCGTCTGGATTTGATAATTGGTGAAACTGAAGGTGTCAGAATAAATACAAAACATGCGTCAAAGTTGTCGTGTGTGAGTCTGGCTAATCGTGAAATAGCTGTGTTGTCATTAGAACCTGTGCAGTTGCTCTTGAGAAAATGCGCGGCAACACAGCCTGCAGTTTCTCTTATCGATTAGGGCTGTCACTCAGTCGATTGTTTGTACGATATGCTCTTGGTCGGCAAAGATTTATTTTAGTCAAGCAGCCGTATGGAAGTGTGAGATCTGATTCCCGTTTGTGTCACCATTGCTGAATTTAAGAAATGTTCTACAGAAATTGTAGATTATATTATTTAAGATAAATAAAGCAACTATATTTTTTAAAAAGTGTTACTGTTTTTCCTTTCGTTAATCTGCGTTTTATTAGTTTTTTTTGCACATGAGCACAATTGTTAGCCTAAACTCTACCATACTTTGTCTACAGTTGGTGTACTTTATACTGCCTATACTTTAGGCAAAATGGCAAAGAAATCTGTGGTATGGAAGCATTTTATCAAAGTGAGGGTGACTCAAAACATGTTGAATGCACACTCTGCCAACGGATTATATTCCATAGTTGAATAGGATGTTCCACTTGAAAAACGTAAGTTGGCCTACTTCGCATGCAAACACTATATATGTATCACGTATATATTTTTATTATTTATTTTCCCACCCCTAAGCATCCGTCAATATTTGGACAACATAGAAAACGTCAGTGTCAACAGTTTCGTCTTGGTAGCAATTGAGTTGCTTGTATTATTATTTACGTTCCGTTGCATGGTTTAAATTGAAATTACGTTTTTGAGGCGAAAAGTGAAGCTAACTTGCTAGCCACTGTCACTGACGTGACGTTATACGTCACGAAAAGACGCGTGACTACCTCTAGCAGAACATTAGTTTAGCAGCTTGTTAACTTCTGGGAGATAGCTAGGCTAACTATAGCTTTACTGCAAGGCAGCTGCAGAAACGCCACAAGCAAAGAGGCCAGGGTGAACTATTTACTCATTTTACTTTGTGATATGAAACATAATTGTGAAGTGTAATGTACAATAAGCGATAAAGGAAGTACGTCACTTTCTGAAGTAGTCTACATTTCACTGAAGCATTAGCATCATGACATTAGCCTGTTGCCAGGGCAACACATACTACAGCGGCCTATGGTGCATCTGTTTTCAATCGTTAAAATAAACATTCCTCACAAACACATTTTTGTGAGGTAAAACATCCCACAAAATGGTTTGATGAAAAACATTATTTATAGAACGTTTTTTAATTCAGTTCAGTTCAGTTCAGTTTTTATTTTGTCATTGTTACAAGTAACAACGAAACGTTGTCAGAGCAAACAAACAGGCATAACATTTTAGTTGTCCACCAATTGAACTACTCATATATGTCATAAATCATAAATACCCCATAGACTCCCCTAACCCATAAGGTGCTTGGTGCAATAAATAATAAATAAATACATTTACATTTATTCATTTAGCAGACGCTTTTATCCAAAGCGACTTCCAAGAGAGAGCTTTACAAAAGTGCATAGGTCACTGATCATAACAACGAGATATCCCCAACATTGCAAGTAGTCAAACATGAATCATACATTGTGAAAAAAGAATAATAATAAGTGCCAAAGGGAAAAATCATAAGAGCATGAAGTTAAACAAGTTACAATTGGACAGCATGAATCTAAAAGTGCACCTGTGGAAGAGCAAACAACAGTAAACTACCTCACAGCGAGTACAATAATTGTAATCAGTTACAGCTAACCGACAAGAGCAGCAGGTCTCTAAGTAAGAGTCCTTGTGATCCTGGAAGAAACTAACATCATGTCCAGCAGATCTTTCCTAGGTACCGTTGTATTCCCGGAACAAGTGTGTCTTGAGCCTATTCTTGAAGGTGGGGAGACAGTCAGTGTCTCTGATGGAGGTGGGGAGTTGATTCCACCACTGGGGGGCCAGACAGGGGAAGAGCTTGTGTTGGGACCGGGCGGTCTTGAGCAGTGGGACCACCAGACGGTTGTCGGAGGAGGACCGAAGGTGGCGGGAGGGGGTGTAGGGCTGGAGGAGAGACTTGATGTAGTCAGGTGCAGTCCCATTCACCGCTCGGAAGGTCAGTACCAGGGTCTTGAATCTGATACGGGCCGTGACGGGCAGCCAGTGAAGGGAGACGAGGAGCGGGGTAACATTGGAGCGTCTGGGTAGGTTGAAGACCAGACGGGCCGCTGCGTTCTGAATCCTCTGGAGAGGGCGGGTTGCGCATGCTGGGAGCCCGGAGAGCAGCGAGTTGCAGTAGTCCAACTTGGAGAGGACAAGTGCCTGGACCAGCAGCTGGGTGAAGTGCTCAGACAGGTATCTCCTGATCTCCCGGATGTTGTAGAGGGTGAATCTACACGACCGGGAGACAGCAGCGATGTGGGCTGTGAGGGAGAGCTCGTCATCCATAGTAACCCCGAGGTTCCTGGCAGAGGACGAAGGGGTCACCGTCGCCGATCCCAGGGTGATTGAGAGGTCATGGGAGATGGACGGTTTGGCCGGGATGATGAGGAGTTCGGTTTTGGCGAGGTTCAGCTGGAGGTGGTGCTTGGTCATCCAGGCAGAGATGTCTGTGAGGCAGGCCTCAATCCTGGCTGAGATCCCCGGATCGGTCGGGGGGAACGACAGGTAGAGCTGGGTGTCGTCAGCGTAGCAGTGGTAGGAGAAGCCATGGGAGGTGATGATTGGTCCAAGCGAGGTGGTGTACAGGGAGAAGAGGAGGGGTCCAAGGACTGAGCCCTGTGGGACACCAGTGGAGAGCTGGCGGGGGTCAGACACATCGCCTCCCCAGGAGACCTGGTAGGATCTTCCCAACAGGTAGGACGAGATCCACTGAAGTGCAGTGCCAGTGATGCCCATCTCGGAGAGTCTGGCGAGCAGGATCTGATGGTTAACCGTATCAAATGCTGCAGAGAGGTCCAGCAGAATGATGACGGATGACCTTGAGGCCGCTATGGCAGACTGGAGGGCATTTTCAGTGGAGTGGCCCGTCTTGAAGCCCGATTGGTGGGGGTCAAGCAGGTTGTTCTGAGTGAGAAAGTTTGACAGTTGGTTAGATACAGCGCGTTCAATTGTTTTAGAAAAGAAGGGTAGAAGTGATACCGGTCTGTAGTTCTGGAGGACAGCTGGGTTAAGGGAGGGTTTTTTGAGTAGGGGTCTAACTCTGGCCTGTTTGAAGGCGGGAAAAGTGGCGGAAGTAAGAGAAGAGTTGAGACATTTAGTAGGGTCAGTCATAGAGGGTGAGTGAATAGGAAAGGTTGGTTCAGGGAACCGACTGCTAATGTCAGCAACTTTTTTCTCAAAGAAGGAGGAGAAGTCGTCTGCTGTCAGAGTGGAGGGGAGGTGGGTTAAGAAGGGTGGAGAAGGTAGAGAAAAGTTTGTGAGGGTTTGAGGCAGAGTTAATTTTGTTCAAGAAGTAGTGAGTTTTAGCATCAGTTATATGGGCAGAGAAGGATTTGAGGAGGGAGTGATACTTATCAAGGAGGGAGGGAGGATGTTACAATGGAGGAGAAGTGTGAGGGGGATAGGGAGCGGAGATTGCGTCTGAAAGTTACGAGGGGAGGGGAGGTAGGAAGAGTTGGAGGGAGAGAGATAGAGAATTGGATAAAGTAGTGATCAGAGATGTGTAGTGGGGTTACAGAGGTTAGGTCAGTGATACAGTTACGTGTCAGGACGAGGTCCAGCTGTTGTCCTGCCTGGTGGGTTGCTGGTGTGTTGAGCAACGTCAGGTCGAAGGAGGTCAGGAGAGACTTGAAGTCAACAGCCTGCGTTCCTTCGAGGTGGATGTTGAAGTCCCCAAGAAGTATCAGCGGTGTTCCATCATCCGGGAGGGCGCTGAGGAGCATGTCCAGCTCCTCCACAAAGTCAGCTAGGGGCCCTGGTGGGCGATAGAGGACAATTAAAAATGCTTTGATAGGATCAGTTAGCATTACATAGTGGTGTTCAAATGATTTGGCAGTAAAATACATCTGATGGTGATAGGGTTGTTGAGTGGTGTGCAGCGATGCAAAGTCCAGTTTATAGTTATGGAGGTGTATGGAATGCAATTATGTCACAGAGCGGTGTCCAATGGGGAGTGGGGGGGGCAGACAGTCCATTTAGCAGCCTGACTGCATGGGGGTATAGGCTGTTGGCCAGCCTACTAGTTTTGGCCCTGATGGACCTATATCTTCTACCAGAGGGCTTTTTTTTAAACAGGTGGTGTGCTGGGTGTATATTGTCCTGAAGGATGTTTTTTACTCGGTGCATGCAGCGGGAGGTGAACACAGTAGTGATGTCTGGTAGGATGGCCCCAATGATCTTCCCTGCTGCTCTCACCACTCTGTGTATGGCCTCCTTCTCTGCGCTGGTGCAGCCGGAAAACCACACCAGTAACCCATAGGTCAGCACACTCTCCACTGCACAATGGTAAAAGTTGACCATGAGTCTCTGGGGCAGTCTGGACCATCTCAGCTTCCTGAGGAAGTAAAGGCGTTGTTGGGCTTTCGCTGTGGCAGAGGCGATGTTTCTCCCCCACGACAGGTCCTCCGACACAATCACACCCAGAAACTTAAAGCTATGGGCCCTCTCCACCTCCTCATTCCCTATGAGGAGTGGGGAGTGGCTCAGTTGTCCAGTCTTACGGAAATCCACAATCATTTCCTTGTTTTTTTTTGTGTTGAGGACCAGGTTGTTGCTGCTGCAATTCAAATTTAGATTAGTCGATTTTCAGAAGTGTTCCATCGATTCTTGGTCGACCAAAGAAATCTCAATCGGGGACAGCTCACGGTACTTTGATGGCGTCACATTGACCTAGGCTCGGTCAAAAGTCAGACACAAAGTCTAACCAGCATTCACTGCTTCAAGTCAGCTAGCTGCAACCGGCTGTCCGCTCTGCCGGTGCTGAATGAAGTCAAACACACCTAATGTCAGTTAGATAATCATATTGTAGCGTCTGCACCCTTGGGTACCCAGCATGCAGTGCGGCATGCCAAAAAACTAATAGTTGTGGAAAATAGTTTGGTTACATAAGCCGTGCGAGGGATTTTAGTTTTGTGTTTGTTCTGTTAAATAATGTTATTGCTTGGTAGTTAAGATAATCTTGTTGTTCACCCTGATTGTGCACGTTGTGTAGTTTAATTGGACCAGAGTCTCACCTTGACAATGAATGTATAGTAAGCCTGCTGTACCTGCACAAGTCACTCTCACAAGCAGCTGTTCATTAGCTCTGCCCTAGCCCAGTTTCCCACATGACTCTTGTCAACAGTGCACTGGCTGAGATTCTAGAGAGAGATAAACTTCAAGTTCCTATATCCGTCGTTTTCAAACCAGTTTTGGGGAACTTTGAAAACAGTTTCAAATGTATTGATCGCGTTTGGCATGTTTTTGGGCTACTTCTAAACCTACTTCTAAACCTAACATAACCTACACACCTCCCTTAGTAAAGTGTATCCTCACTTTCATAAAGGTAATGTTGCTCTGTCTCTGTTTGGTGGTGATAGGAAACCACATTATTAAATCATTTGTCGTAATGAACCAATAAAATGTGAGGATAGCAGAAAACAAGGAAAATATACAGTTCAATGTGTCCAAACTTTTGACTGGTGTAAATCCACAGGTAATTTTTTAATTTTAACTATGGAGGCATCTATTGGATACATGTGGTAACTCCTCTCTTGTACACCCCAAAAATATTGGGCTGCCTAGTTGTCTTGCATTTTGGGCGGGTTTGAGCACTGGTTGGGCTGGAAATGTTTGCAGGACCTGGCAACCCTCCCAACACAAGCTCTTCTCCTGTCTGTCCCCCCAGTGGTGGAATCAACTCCCCACCTCCATGAGAGACACTGACTGTCTCCCCACCTTCAAGAAAAGGCTCAAGACACACTTGTTCCGGGAATACAACAGTACCTAGGAAATATTTGCTAGACATGATGTTAGTTTCCTTCAGGATCACAATGACTCTTACTTAAAGTTTGCTGCTCTTGTTGGTTAGCTGTAACTGATTTAAAATTCTTGTACTCGCTGTGAAATATTTTTACTTTTGCTTGCTAGGTACACTCTTGCACTTTGTTGAGGTTCATGTTGTTTAATTGTAACTTGTTTAACTACATGCTCTTATGATTCTTCCCTTTGGCACTTTTTTGGGGTTTTTCACAATCTATGCTTAATGTTTGACTACCTGCAATGTTTGGGGATATCTCGTTGTTATGATCAGTGACCTATGCACTTTTGTAAAGCTCTCTCTTGGAAGTCGCTTTGGATAAAAGCGTCTGCTAAATGAATAAATGCAAATGTAAAATGTATCAGGTGTGATGTCATTCCCAGTCCTGAGTTAAAACTTTTAAAGAATGGATCTCTGCATGATGGGCCTGACCAAAGCACAGGTGGCCTTACAGAACACGCTGCAAAGTTGTCATTTTCAAAAGGGTGGCATTTTACCCTGTCAGGCCAAGATGTCTGAAAGTTGGTACGCATGCCTTATTGCTCATGGGGAACAAAAAAGTTTCAAGAACCCATAATGTAAGCAGCATGGATTTTTTTCTACAGTGACAATTTGTGAAAAATGTCAAAAAATCACTTAAATCATCCATTGCTCCAATTTTCTTGAAATGTTGTGTACATGTATGAAATACGTGTCTCTATCATGTCAATTTTGAAATAGTTTGCAATGTTGAGGAGGAACCCGCTATACTAAAAAAAAATATTTTTTACATTGTGTTTCACTTCAACCTAACCAATATTATCATCCGCATCTATGCCATCCTCAAACACTTACTGGTTTGACTATTTCACCCTTAACCTAATGATGCAATTCTGTTTTTTACCTAAGGTGCACTCAGAACATAGGAAGCGTATGAGAGATGCTGATATGCTAGAGAACCACATCATCCAGGCAAGGGTCCAGGCCACAGCCACAGAGAGCCAGGTGCATGATACGGTGTTGGAGGAAATGGGAGTGGCTTACCACCATCTTGGCCTCCCTGCAGGTAAGCTGGAGGCCCCCATCATTGAGCAGTATAAGACAAAATTACTTCCTTTTTAATAAACCCTATAGAGCATTCAGATAATGACATTTGATTTAAATACTGCCGTAGCAGTCACCATACTACTGCGCTTGAGCACCCCCAGAGGAGTCAAAGTGTGTTAAAGTGTTCTACTGATTCATTATGTTATCTCTCTAATAATGACTGGAATGTCTGTTTGTTTGTGTGCCACAGCATTGGCAATTTGACTAGAATATATGATGTGTATGGAAGCAAATCGTGACCAAAATTCAAATGAAAATGCATTTGCCGAAATGCTTTTTCATTTTAAGAATGTGGCTGCATTATTTGACCCATAAATGAAATTAGGATGCAATCATCCTATTTGCATTTGCATTGTCTTCTTCAACACTGCACATTTGATACCGTAATCAAAATCTGCTGCGCTGCTCAGAATGCTTTTGTGTTCTCGTGTTCTACCTGCAAAGAACTGCCCATAATTCGACAACGAAAAAGCATTCTGAGAGTGACGTCAGTAGCCGCTCTTTTTCAGCTCCCTGCTGACCGAGCTACCCATCTTGTTCGGTAGGGGGCGGTGTGCACATCATTACATACACATACACATCACACATTACATTGCAAATGTGCCGGGAAATTGATTGAATTGCCGGGTCTTTAGAGGACGCATCACAGTGAGCAACTTGATGTCAAAAAATGACTACAACAGTGTCAGAGCTTCTATTAATGTGTAAATCTGTGACGGAAGAGTATGCAGCCAAGCTCTCTATGACTTGTTATACTCGGTCACGGGCATCAGACTCAGCTATATAATTAGATTCTACCTGCTCAGCTAATTCTAATTGTTTGCACAATTTGAGGGAGCGCCATAATCTGTGATGCGTCAAAGACCCGGCAATTCAGTCCATTTCCCGGCACATTTGCAAAGTAATGTGTGATGTGTGGGTCAATGACATGACGTGCATATTTCTGTGTCCGGCAGTATAAATTTGCATAAAAATAATTTTAATCAATTCATGACATGCATCAATTTATTATTTAAAACCTATGTAGTTCGACCATATTATCAGTACATTATAATAATATATATATTTCATGTTTTGGCATTTCAAACCCCCAAAATGTCAGGTGGCGCAACCGTCCGAGCAAATGTACAGACTAAGAAAAGTGTTAAATATACTGTTTAAATGATAATAATTTCAAAAACAAATACTGTGGCATGACTTAATGATTGAGACCTTTAAAATATATTAGATTTAGTAATAATAATATTTTTAAATTTCTTGCGAAACTTGGAAAGAAATGTGTCCGGGATTCTTACATACTCAAATGTCAGGGTGGCGCAACCGCACAAATTACGCTTTTATTCTGAAGGGCACAGAGACAACAGGAAAACAGGATATTGCATCAGCCAGGGGACCCCAACTGATTTTTATGGATGGTAAAAAGGTTTGTACATCTCTCTCAAATATTGATAAAAATTGCTTATTTTAACTCTTAGCTAAGCTGGTACACTTTTCATGTCAGGTGGTACAACCACGATTTAACTGGGAAATGTTGTTTTATCATTAAACATCTTTAATTTATTAAAATTATATATGTAATAACTTGCTAGCAACCGCTAACTGTTATACAGGTGTCAAAGTAGAAGCCTGTTTAATTTGAAATTAGTAGTAAAAGTCAGGTGGCGCAACCAGTAGGTCAGGTGGTGCAACCTCAAGGAATGTCACTGTATGGCATAAATAATGTTAGCTAAACCTATCTAATTGTCTATGAAATTTCTACAATGTTTATTAGTATTAAATCTAATATATTATACACCTTAAAAAACGTTTTATTATTAAAATTTATAAATAATTTTCAATAATTTTAGATGCCACTTTCAACAAAAGAGAAATCAGCCCGACACAGGGAGCGCATTAAAAATGACCCAGCTGCCAGAGAAAGATATCTTGCTCAAAGGAGAGAAAGGTAATTAATCATTATCAATCACAATGAACATCTGACGAACAGTATATGTTTTACTTTTTTCTTTTACACAATTTGACTGGGTATGCCAATATATTAGTGTGTATCATGTTTTACAGTTATCAAAAGAGGAGCAGAGAGGGAACATGTGCAAAAATCCCCATAAGCCAGCTGTCCAGGGCAGAACAGAAAAGAGTGAGGCAACAGTGGAAGAAAGACAAGAAAAAGAGCAGGGAAAGGAACAGGGTTATCGAGGAAATCCTTAATTTCACACCCGAGTCAATTGAATCGTCTCCTATAGCACAGCGTCAACCCAGCCCTCCAATTGACACAGAGGAAATGGTCAGTGTAGAAGTACAACAACCCAGAGCATCCTCTACACCACAGAGCATTAACCTGAAATGGCGAAGAGAAAAGGCAAACTTGCGCCGTAAAATGCAAAAAATGCAAAACGAAATGATAGCAGCTAAAAAAGAATCAGAAAAACTGCGAAAGCGCATGAAAAGATTGAGCGACAAAAAGTCTGGAAAAGGAATTGAAAAATCAAGATCAAGGAATGCAAAGAAACTGGCCATCCAGAGAAAAGAGAGAGTTGCTGACTTCCTGTGTAGAGATGAGAACAGTCGCTTACTCCCAGGGAGAAAAGATACAGTCACACAACAAAGGCGTGTGTTACTTAAATCCTTAATTGAATATCACCAAGAATATAATTCAGAAATGCCCAACCAATACAGGCTCTCTTACAGGCAATTTGTGAGATACTGTCCATTCTTTGTTACACAGCCAAAAGTTGCCGACAGGAACACATGTGCATGCCTAGACCATGAAAATGTGAAACTCTTGACTGAGAAACTACAACAAAAAGGTCTTCTGACAACTACAAGCATTTCCCAGCTGTTGTCCTCCATTGTCTGCAGTCCAGATAACAAGTCTTGCATGTATCGAGTCTGTGCAAAGTGCTGCTATGACGAGGTGGAAGTTGCAATAACCCAGGCAGAAGAGACAGTGACTTGGAATCAGTGGGCAAGAAAACCTGTGACAGACGGGCATAAGAGCTACACAAATTTTGTCAAAGAAGCACAAACTGGAACATATGCTGAACTGTTGAACCTTTTCAATCGAAAGCTTGACAGCCTAGCCAAACACCACTTCAACTGGTTACACCAGGCCAAAGAGTGCAGGGCTTTAAAAGAAAGCCTAACAGAGGATGAAGTTGTCCTCCATGTGGATTTTTCTGAGAACTTCTCCTGCAAACTGCACAGTGAGGTGCAAGCTTTTCATTTTGGAGGGAGTCGGAAGCAGGCTACAGTCCACGCTTGTGTTGCTTATACAGCAACTGGCTCACAGTCTTATGCCACCATCTCAGCATCTCTTCGGCACGATGAGAGAGCAATTTGGGCCCACTTGGAACCAGTGCTAAGGGATGTGACTAAGAATTGCAACAAACCTCCCACAATTGTACATGTGATGAGTGATGGTCCAGTCACTCAGTACCGGAATAAAAATTTTTTCTACTTGCTCAGCACCATCCCCTTCCTCTCAGGCTTCAAGCAGGTAACCTGGAACTTTTCAGAGAAGTCGCATGGGAAAGGCGCCCCTGATGGAGTTGGTGGTGCTGTCAAGCGCATTGCTGACCTCGCTGTCCAAAGGGGAGCAGATGTCCAGACACCCGAGGACTTTTACAGCCTTTTAGAAGAGAAAAAGGCAGCAAGTAGCATCAAGTTCTTCTGGGTGAGTGAGGAGAACATCCGGAGGTTCGATGAGGCTGTTCCAGATGCTGTTCCCCCTGTAAAGGGAACGTTGGGGATTCACCAAGTCATCTCCTTAGAACCAGGGCAAATAATACACAGGGAGATTTCCTGCTTTTGCAGCAGACCGCACATCTGCAAGTGCCACAACACCACAGTTGTCAACCTACAAGCAGCTAGTAACCAGACCAGTGTCCAAGATGACCAGTGCCACAACACCACAGTTGTCAACCTACAAGCAGCTAGTAACCAGACCAGTGTCCAAGATGACCAGTGCCACAACACCACAGTTGTCAACCTACAAGCAGCTAGTAACCAGACCAGTGTCCAAGATGACCAGTGCCACAACACCACAGTTGTCAACCTACAAGCAGCTAGTAACCAGACCAGTGTCCAAGATGACCAGTGCCACAACACCACAGCTGTCAACCTACAAGCAGCCAGTGTCCAAGATGACCATGATCTGATGAACGGGAAGTTCATCTTGGTCGAATATCAAGGCCAGCCGTTTGTTGGACAGGTACTTAAGGTCATTGGTAATGAGCTTGAGGTGAGCTGCATGCAGCAGTTGGGAATAAAAAATGTGTTTATTTGGCCTCATCCTGCTGACAAAATATTTTATTACACAACTGATGTTCTCCAAGTGATCTCAGAACCAGAGCCTCTTAATTCAAGGCAAACCAAGCTAAGCCAAGCAGACTGGAATTGCTTTACTAAGCACACCTGAAGTTAAATAGTAGCCCTCTACCTGTGTTGAACCAGATCCTCTTAATTCAAGGAACACATGGCTAACCTAAACAGACTGGTATTGGGTTAGGGTTAGATGGTTAAATATTGTGTCAAAATGTTTCTGATTGTTGCCAAAACACAACGTTTTTATTTTGTGTGTAGTTATATTTTACATTACAGTTGCAATGCATTTAATGTTTTGAAAACTACTCTTGATGAATTCATTTGTATTAAGGACATTTTTCAGGGAACCTAATAAGCGGTTTTTAAGGGTATCAAAGAAATGTATCAATTCAGTCATCAATCTTTTACACTGTAGCTGTATTCTATTCAAGTTGCTATGAATTTGCTATGAATTTAAGGTATTTCATAAATGTTACTATTTCATCTAATGTTTTAAATCTGTTTACTACTTTTGAAATATTGTTTTGATCAATTAGCAATCTATAATTGATAGACACCATTGACAAAAACACTTGTTTTGTTTGTGAAATAAAAGTGCAATTAAAAATGTATTTCCTGTCATTATTTATGTTCTCGTCAGGTGGTGCAACTGAATAATCAGGTGGTGCAACCGGGTAAAATATTGTTTAAACCAAAAAATAACAAGTTAAAGTGAAAAATGGTTGTAAACTATAAAGGTACTAAGCTAATGTATTTAATAGATTTATTTTGATATTTGCTCAACAGTTTTTCAGTCTTGAAATGAAAACTTGGATAACAAAAATATGGAATTCCTGGCCAATAGAATGCGATAATCTTAGATTATTATTAATCCAAAACTCAACCACAAAATAATAAAGTGTGAGGCACTCCAGACACACCAGGGTATACCTGGCTAAAATGTCACTTAAAATAAATAAAATAAATATATAGATATTTTTCCAAATATGTGGTTGCGCCACCTGACGTTTTTCAGGTGGTGGGGTTGAAAATACAGTAAAAAAATTACTTAAAAAACGTTGAAATTATGTTTTACAAAAATAAATTGTTGAAATACATTGTTCCAACTTCAAAAATATGATTTCTAATAAAATAAAATAACTTTATTAAAATACCTTTTGAAAAGCTTTATTTGTCATTGACCCGTGTATGTGTATGTAATGATGTGCACACCGCCCCCTACCGAACAAGATGGGTAGCTCGGTCAGCAGGGAGCTGAAAAAGAGCGGCTACTGACATCACTCTCAGAATGCTTTTTCGTTGTCGAATTATGGGCAGTTCTTTGCAGGTAGAACACGAGAACGCAAAAGCATTCTGAGCGCGCAGGAGATTTTGATTACGGTGTCAAATGTGCAGTGTTGAAGAAGACAATGCAAATGCAAATAGGATGATTGCATCCTAATTTCATTTATGGGTCAAATAATGCAGCCACATTCTTAAAATGAAAAAGCATTTCGGCAAATACATTTCCATTTGAATTTTGGTCACGATTTGCTTCCATAGATGTGGAGGTTGAACAAGTACTAGTAGCAGACAATTTCAATTGTGATCTGAGAAATATAGGTACCAAAATCACTGAGATCACAAGCTGCATCACAGGCACTGCACTATTTATCTATAATTCAAAAATTCTGTGTGTCACCTTCCGACCCTAAGCTTAACCATAATCAGTAGGCTTTGAATGATTATTCAGCTTTTGCAATTTGTTAAAACATTGAGTTATACTTATTCTAACTAATAAATAAAACCAGGAAATCACTTCAGCTTTTGAAAAAATATACTTGTATTGCACTTTGAGCCTACCGAACAGAAACCCCTTTCGTCCAATTACTCATTGTTTTTCATTGAACATAACCCTGTTGTCTTACAAATGAAGCTCTTAATGCTGCTACCTTATTTAGGAGATTTGTTTACATTCCTAGCTTTATGTCTGTAATGTCTAACTGCTGTCTGTGAACATGTTGCTATGGTGTTAGTATGCGTAATGCGTTTTTATCAACTGGTGTCGCTAACTGGCCATCTTGCTTAGTTCCAGCTGGAGCTTCTCACCATTTCCATCTCCTCTCGTGCTGGGATTTTTCCTTTTAAATGTTCCAGCATGCACGTTGTGCTCCCATGTAAAGCAAGTTCCGCCTTGCTCGCATTACAGATGACAGTATTTTTTGTGACGCGACCTGTTCTGCTCCGTTTGCACACTGACATTTTAGCGCTGGCACTACAGCGCCGCACTGATCAAATCACATTATTGCAGGCACAACAGGGCTCGACATTAACTTTTTGAGGCACTTGTCCTTCGGACAAGTACTTTAAACGTTTCACTTGTCCGTGCACAAAAGTCACTTGTCCGGGTAAAAATTGATCATTTTATATATTTTTTTTTCGTGTGTTGACGTTTCTAGACCCATCCCCTACCAGGGGTCGAGCCATACGTCGAAAGATCGGGGCTTTAACCGAACCTAGGAACTAGACATGGTTTTGAGGTGAGGTGAAATCCGAACTTCACCTGAATGCAATTTTTTGCATTCTTTCAGTGCAAAATAGTTTTGTGAGCTTTCTGTAGGCTAATATAAACATTTAGTTGCAACGCCAACCAAGTAGTCCTGCTATTAACGTTGTAAACAGTAATGGACGAGGCGCAGGCACACGGAGTGAAGCATAGACGCGCAAACACCCGTGAAATCTCGTCTCGGGACTATTTATCTTATTTTAGATACAGTATAAGTTTAGCTAGCTTACAAATACAGAGGATAGCCTACCGAAGTTGAGTTAGCCAATGTTGTTAGCGCTGCACGCTAACGTTAGTTTGCTAGCTGTATAACATTTCACTGGGTCTTGCAGCGCTGATTTACTGAAATTATTATGAAATGTTCTACTAGCCATGCCTACTTAACGCTAAGTCACAGTTTTCCAAAGCCCTGGCAGTGTAACTGAGACAACACAGTAAATAATTCCGCTTTCAAGTAATAAGCCCCGTTCAAGTGTTGAGCATTAAATTAGCTGCAAGGTCTGTAAGATCTTGGGACGAAGCAATTGTTTAATGTTTTTGTAATGCTGAATTCGGTCAAAGAAAATCGGTAAAATAGACTTATTGAGTGGAACATAACGTATTGAGTGGAACATAACGTAAAGTAACATGGCCTTTTTTTGTTTGTTTGAGTTTTAACTTGTCCAATGGGGCAAGTAAATTTCTATTCCACTTGCCCTGCAAAAAATCCACTTGTCCCGGACAAGCGGACAAGCCTTAATGTCGAGCCCTGCACAAATAGGTCCTAGGAAATATTTGTCAACAATTTTTTGTTGTCGATAATGTTGACTAACCTCACTGCCTGAGGCAAGGAGAAAATACGTATAATATTCGCACTGTTTATTTGGCTATCATAACTTCATGAGGGATTGACTTACTGTCAATTTCATCTTCCGAGTGTAGAGAGAAGACCATTCATTCTGACACTGCACAGTCTGTATTTGTGGGCTGGCACACAAATGTCCTGTTAATGTCATCATTTAATTCTAAGTATGTTTTGAGGAAAAGAGTGTTCATTTCTTTTTACAGTCAAATCCACATTCATGTGGTGTGTGAACAATGGAGTCCTTGCAAGCAACAACCTGATCTGTCCACAGGACTACATAATGGAACAAGCCCCACTGGGAAAAGCACCAAGAGGTGACTTTCAACACCAAAACATCATTCATATATAATTAAAACTGTATCCATGCCTAATATGGTACAGACAGAATTTAACACAATAAATGATTTATATTTAATTGCACCCTAACTTTTAATAAATACTAAACCCAACTCTCTCCCACCCTAGCCAAGTCCACACGTGGTTTTACTAATCCAACCATGGTCTACAACAAGCATGTATGCAACCGGCCCCAGAATGATGACTTCACAGTGATCCTGTCTACAGATAGAACTGTCCGGAGTCTGCTGGAAGAGTCAGAGACTACCCTGACCCAAACTTCCAGCTCTGTCAGCTGCTTTGCCAAGTGCAAAACAAAGGAGGTGAGAAACAGAAGAGGAAGTCTTATTGAATTATGATAATAGAATTTTGTGAAATTTTTGGTGCCTGAAAGGGTTTATCACTTGTTGCAGATGTGGCTAAATAGCTGAATATATTTTATACCATGGCCTTAGTGAATACTTGATTCTGATTGGCTGGAGTGCATTGAAATAATTGTCTCTTACACAGATTCATTAAGGGTACTTAATGTATGTAGTGTGGTCACTTGCTTCAAACAATCATAGATTCTTAGGAAATGTAGCTAGCAGTGGTAGAATATAAACAACGAAAATCACCAGTTAACTTAATTTAAATTTGCAAGAACTATAGACTAATATAATAACAGGCTTAAATTAACTGACAACATAATACGACTTACTGTTAATAATAATAAAAATATAATAATTTTTTGGCGCCTCTCACGCAGTTTGGCCTCCATCTGATAATGTGTACTTGGCTGCTTCATAAATTAAGTGTTAAATGAAGGGGCTGATGAGCTGTTCTTGCGACACTGCACAAACCATCCCCTCGGTTGTCTAGACATGCCAGTTGTTTTTCTTCCAACCTGGGTCAAATCCACTGGTTCTGTGTTTATCAGCAGTGCGTTTACTAGTAAAAGTGAATTTAATTTGGAATTCATATTTATGATCAATCAGGATATCCCTAATCCATAATACGTCTTGACTCACCCCTGGCCATTTCCTGAAACCCTAACCCTGCTCTTGTACCAACTCATCCAGCGTCTCGTCTACCTACTCTTGCCCTTCATCCTGCTTTGCAGACCTGACTGGCTGGCTAGTAACAGTTAATTGTCAAACATGAAAAAGTTTGTATAGAATGTAGAAATAGATGTAGAATAAAATATAAAGATGAATGTCTAAGATGTCTAACTTTAACTAGAATATTTATTTGTATTGGTTACAAGGCTCTACGCTTTTTTCCCTCCGTGGAGTATTTAGTCTGTGTGGGATGTAAATGAAAACATTTAGGACCACACAAAGAAATTTCGGAATACAGTTCAAATTTCAAGTGACACAGTTAACCCATAAAGGAGTTGCGTCACATGTGACTGTTCGAAAGTGGCCGCTACAGCGTAACGTTGCAAATATGTTATTCGAACATTCCAATTTAATATTTTGTGAATAGCGACAAATGCTTTCGTTTGGCTTCAGAATGTATTAGAAGGCTAGCGAGTAACATTAACATCAAGAACAATCACATATTTATACAATATTTTGGTGGCTAATTGATAAATTTAGTATTATTGTTGTTGTGGCTGTTTTTTCTCTCTGGCTCCGAAAGGTAACGTTACCATTGGGTATGTCTTCGTCTTCCACGGCTATGATCTAGCGCCGCAGGCTGGTGGGATGCTCAAATTGCAGCAAGAAATCTATAGATTATTTTTGGTCGTGCAATTTTTCTTGGAAGGCTTTGTGAGAACTGCCTAAGCCTAAGGCGCAGACAAAGAGTTGAGGTCTAGTCTACATTATATACAGTAAATGAGCACGGTCTGAAGCCATGCAAACAGGATCCATAAACAAACAGGATGTGGGTGTGACCATAATGTTAACCCCTTCTGCTTCATTACCACTTGCTTTTAGTACTGAGTGCAATGGAAAAGGAATGCACCTGAAAACATAAACAGACTTCCCCTCCAAAATCCTGATTACCATCAGACATTTCATTTGATGGTAATACTGTAGTTTAGTTTAGCCTATGATGTGTGATAATCAATAGGCCTACACATCTGTGTTTTTAAACTCCTGGGTTTTATTGACATAAGGTACTGACTAGCTTATTTAGGTGAATTAGCATCGCCAATGTAAAATGTGAATATGTCAATCTGGGTGAGACCAAATTGATTTCCAAATGAATGTGCTCACAAGCAAATGATTTGTCTAGGCAACATCATCCAGATTCATCATGTGTAGTTAGAAGTCACCATAGCACCTTACAGGGCTGCCAACTTTTCAAAAAACCTTGGCGTGAGATTTGGTAGCTGGTAGCTGGTAGCTACCCCATCATTGACAGGGGGAGCTGCGCAATTCCATATTATCGATATTATATACTATCTGGGCCGGAGTGGGACCCATTTTCAGCCTGGCAGTGTAATGGCGAAAGCCAGCGGATCCCTTAGGGCCGAGCCATACGTCGAAAAACAGGGCTTAACCCGAACCTAGGAACACGGTTTTGAATCGAGGTGAAATCCAAACTTCACATGCACTTATTTCAGTGCAAAATAGTTTTTGGAGCTTTCTGTAAGCTAATATAAACATTTCTTCGGACTCATATTGTAATATTCTCCGGAAATTATAACCCAAATTTGATTTGGACCTGAAAGATTCAGGGCTTTTGAGAAAACATATTTTTCCCACCCTTGCAGGATTTATGAAGTGACAGATATTTCTTTTTTACCTGCCTTTTTCAGTTCCTCCTGGCATCTTTTCCCCATCCATTTTATTATTTTCGCATCAGCTTAAATCTTGCTAACTCCACAACAAAAAATGATTGTTTAGGGTTGTCTCCGTGGCAACAACCTTACACGCACTTGTGTTTGAGAAAGAGGGCGACAACTGAAAACGCCACTTTTTAATGCACGGTCTGATCATGCGCTTATTTATCTTAGCTTATCAGTCAGTCACACAGTAACTTAACACATATCGTTTTATTCAGTGTCTGAAAGAGAAAGCAGGCGATCTGCTGGACCAATTAATGAGCGGGCAGAGCGGCCCACCGTGAATTCTCCCGAAGGAACGAACGCGCTTTGGCCCAAAATCAGAATATTTTTTTGGGTGTGAGAAATTGGTTGTGTGGCGTGTGAGCGTGTGAAAACATGCAAAAGCGTGTGTCACACGGCGAAACCGTGAGAGTTGGCAGCTCTGACCTTTTATGGATCGTCTTTTCACTAGAAGAAGATGTTGCGAATCATGTTGCCCAACAAGCTACATTTGTAAATAAAAGTTTCATAAAATAGTGCTTTGCCTCATGGGGGTACATACAGCTCTGGAATTCTTTTTGAGAAAAGGTGCAGTGGTCTCTAAAAAAAATTCAGAGTTGTATATTTTTTAAGATAGATTTAATGATTGTCTTAGGTTCTCAAAAGCCAGTAAAAATGTTTACCCTTCATTTTACAGGAGGCCAGCACTAAAAGCCAGGCAGAGGAGAGGATCACACTGCAAAAACTGAAGGATCACTGCAATTGTTTGTGCGACCCTAGATACCTTTCTCCCCATGCCCGGCAAGGTGGCAAATCCCTTGTCCTGCCAGGGAAGGTGGACAAGATGTTACAAGGGGAAAAACATGTGGCGGCAGAAAGGTATGTTGGTGTTTTTTGGTACTGTCTCATATATTTTGTAAACCACAAATATCTCAGTAAAAATAAATAATGCTGGAACTATGGAGACTCAATTCGTTTTTTAAACTGGGCCTTTATGATAAGCAATAACCAACAAAACAATACAAAGACACGGTACTTACACCGTGTAACTGAATGCGAGCGTCTGACTATTGCTTCACATTGGACATTCTCTGTCCACAATGAATGCGTCATATTCACTTCTGTTAAGTCTATCCACGTTACTATGACAGCATGTGCTACATAGCTTTCAAAGTGAGCGACAAAAAATGTATAGGAACAGGGCGTCCGACAAAAAGTTTGACAAAAACGTTGCACCGCGTCGCGCTACTAGCATCCAATTAGGATACAGTGTTAGTGTAAATTATAGAGTAAGTTCTCATTGTAGCAGTACTGCTACAGTGTCTTCATATTGTCATTGTTTAACACTAGAAGTGCTGAGACAGTGTTCCCTACTTATAGACCTTTTTTGATGAACATTCTAGAATTTTCATTCGTCAAGTTTGGCCCTTGAAAGCTTCCAGTTTCAATGATTGTTTTGATGGAAGTCAGCTAGTTTAGAACATGAGTGAGCAAATTACTGGGGATGTTCGTTGCGATTGGGGAAGAACAAGTTGTAAAAGTTTACATGTCCTATAAAAACGGGACAACGAGATGACAGGGTTGCTGCTGTTTGTTGATCTTTTAACATTGTTTCAATAGTAATATTGGTGTAAATACCGTTAGAATAGCGTTGATTTTCAATATTAAATAAGGGTGCAAAATGATGATGGGTCAACATCAGAGTCTGACGTTGGTTCAATGAAATTAGCTTGTTGATTCAGCGTAGTTACAATGAGTGCCATAACTTGTCATGGAAGGGAATTTCCAATCATGCCTAGCATCAGTGGCGATGTGTCCTGGCTTAGGTTACTGACATGAATTTGCGCAACAGGCAAGGGATCCACCTGAACAATCAATATAGCCTACTTCAGTAGAGATGACTCGGTTGTGGATCTGGCACTGCATGCGTAGTCCTAGGATATGGCTAACTCTCATATCCACCTGTTTTTTAACCCTCGACCATACACTGGGTTCAGAAATGACAGACCGTGATGTAAAAACAGCAGATCATATTGAACATTTATCGGTGCGTTTATTACCCTAATTACTACAATTACACAGCAGTAATTCAACAAGTAACCAGTAGTCTACCCGCTGCACACCTCCCCGACCGTTGCTTTAGTATGCAGGCATTACAGCTGGTCTAGGTCTTTTTAAGCCGTCTGTCTTAATATGTACATTGTTTGTTGACTCCCATATAAAATATTTGTAGGCATCAGACTTTTATAGGCTACAATAACCTCTGACTGTAAGCGCACTCTACCAAATACTATTATGTAGGCTAATGTAGCTACTATTTGAAATAGTGGTATCAATTTGAGATCAGCCCCCCAAAAAATATAGGCCAAAATAAATAACGTTCTGATCCAGTGGGTCGGTTAGGGGACACTATTCGATGTATCGCTGCCATTTACAGCCAGTTAATTGATGGTAATATGGGCTAGACATGTTGACTCGATGGTAAAGTAGCTAGCGACATATGTTGGAAACGCGCTAGCCGGATGTAGTTCAGGGCCTTGCGTTCTAAACTGGTTTGTTATTGTTTACGTTCCAAAAAAGGTCTATATCACGGTTTCCCAAAGTTAGGGTCACGACCCAAAATGGGTCGCATACACTTTTGTATTGGGTCGCCAAATGGTAAATAAAAAAGCATAACAATTCTATGATATGTGAAATAATTTTCCAAATTAAAATAGAAGATGCACGTTCTTTTTGCTACACTAGTCTGGTCAGCACAGATGCGTGCGAGGCGGTTTACCCCTCCCCATGGCCGCGGGAACTATGGGTGCTGAGGGTGCTGCAGCACCCCGTAACATCACGAGAAATCAAAATGATATGCTCCAGACTGCAACCAAATGGTTGCATTTTGCGGCCAGATTTTGAGACAGTGCAAGCATTTTTTACAAGTAGCCTACTCGCGCATGTGCGACCTACAAATTTGGAATTTACGTCAACACACGTTGGCAACGACGCATAGATATGATCTTCAAGTAAGACAGCGATATCAGCGAGCCCTCAGCATTAGAAGAGATTAAAAGTCTAGGAACATAATCTGCCAGACAAGTGAGTTCCACTTTGTTCTTTTGGTGAGCAGTCTCACGAGTCCTTCTTACCTGGCGTCATGGAGATGAGCACTACTTATTTTGCACTAGCGTCAATCCCTGCCTGTGTTTGCGCTGTAGCTCATCAAGTAGGCTATTGTGTCGTGGTGTAGGAGGACTGATCGACAAGTGCATCATACATTTAAGTCAATTAGCTAAGACTTGCATGTACAGTACGTAATGTCACATTAAATTATGTATTTAAACTCAAATTTGCGTGGTGCGTCGCCAGGGGTTAAATTGGGATTTTCTATGTGGGGGGGGGCTCTGACCGAGGGGCAAATTTCACAAATCTTTCGTGGATTATGCAGTAAATAACAGGCCTGAAAACGGGTCAGGGGTGAAGAAGGTGAGAAGGATATTACCCCTCTAAGGGGGTCCGGGTGCATGCTCCCCCATAAGAAAAATGAAATATTCCATATTTTAAAGCATCAATCTGATGCATTTTGAGATACTTCTTTTGCCAACCTGGGGAGAGCTGGAGAAATTCCATGCTTAATGCGAGCGCGCGTAGTGCGCGAGCGAATTCTTTTTACTGATTTGAGCGAAAAATAGTTTTTGGAGCTTGATGTAAAACAAAGAAACATCCGTTTGTCCAATTGGTAAAACATTGTCTAGTGAAGGTAATACGTTTACGTTTCTTAGCCTGGTTTTCCATCTTTATATTGTCTCTATAGCTAGCTTTCCATCTGTCAGTGTCACTGTCGTGTGTAAGCGGCACTAAGGGCTGCATAGACGTTCATTTTATTAGTAGGCTAGTAAAAAAAAATATAAGGCAAGCGGCACTCCGGCCCAGAAGTGCTTCGGTCCATCGGGAAATCTCCCGGTGCTCCCGATGGCCAGTCCGGTGGACCACCTTATCTTCTGCCTTGTCAGTCCCCTCACCTCAAAATCTACCTCTTCAAAGACGGTAGCGTAAATTTATCATTTTCGCGCGCGATATGCCTACTTCTCAAACTTGCTCCAGATGTCTAGGCCAGCCTATCCCTACCATTATTTAGAATTGTGTTTTAAAACAACATAGATTTGCAATGGAAAAGTTGTAAATGAGTAGGACAACATTGCTCGTGATGGACTAGGCAGACTGCCACAATCGGCTGGAGCTGCTGCGCAGCAGATCTGCTGTGCAGAACTCCAGACCCGGCCGCTTATGTGCCGGGACTCCGCCCCGGACAGCCCCGGCCCAATTTAACCTCTGTGCGTCGCTGTATATCAGTTGTAAAAATGTCAGTAAAATAACAGACCGATCTGCAACCAACGCAAGCACCACCAACAATTTCCCCAGAAATGGTACCATCTCGTTACATTAATAATTACATTGCAGGTCGATTTAACGTGTGCCCCTAAATGTTCTGCTTGCGCTCCTAAACATTTTAGTCAGAGGCTACTGTGCTCCTAGTAAAAAAAGTTTGTCTGGAACCCTGACTTAAGAGTAAAAAATACCTTCACTAGACAAGTTTTTACCAATTTAAAAACGGCTATGTTTATTTTACATAAAGCTCAACTATGTTGCGCTCAAATAAAGGCCCAAAAATCTACGGGCGCTCGCATTAAGGATCAAACTCCCGAACTACCATCACATCAAACACATAATGTGCATGCATTAGCAGGGCAGCTGTGGTGGCATGTACGCCCTTTTATGTTTGGGTCCCAGGGAGACACCATATTTCTCTTTTGGGTCTCGAGCGAAAAAAGTTTGGGAACCCCTGGTCTATATTGATGATATTTTCATTATTTAGAACAACAATTTAATATTTATTTTACCATTTCTGACACGCTATCCACTTTTCATCTTTTCATTACCGTAACAAATAGAAAAGCAGCTCCAGCAAGAGTCTTCCCTATCCCAAGCCACATTAATTTGTTATCTCACGTATATCTTTTTATTATTATTATTGCCCCCCTAAGGCTCGATCAATATTTGGACTACATAGAAAACGTCTGTGTCAAAAGTTTCGTCTTGGTCCCGATTATGTTGCTTGTATTGGAATTTACGTTCCGTTGCACAGTTTAGTACGGTGGCCGACATGTGCAAATGCGCTGCAAATGAAGAAAACACATGCAAATAGACAAAACACAAGCAAATGAAGAAAACATCTTCATTAATTTGACAACTCATGCGCTGCAATTCAGCAAACGCGCTGCAAATACACAAAACACAACCAAATACATAAACGCGCTGCAAATACACAAACGCTTAATTTGCAGCGCGTTTGCACATGTCGGCCACCGTAGTTAAGGACCATACAACGTTTTTGTGGCAAAAAGTTTATTTTGTCGCCGATGGGTACTCAGTTCTAGCCTACGTCACTACGCCTAAACACATTAGCAACGACGCATGGATACAATGTGATGGAGACGTTCTAGCACGCAAATTGGAGTTTAAATTATGAGGGAAAAATCCCACCCCCAAAAAATCCCAACCGTCGGGTTTTGTTGAGAAAGCGATTTCGAGTGGAACTGAAATCACGGATTTTTGATTTAGGTTGTGAAAGTATTTGTAATTTGAGCGAGTGCGGGTCGCCCGTGAGACCGCCTAGTCTTAGGCTTAGGTCATAGTAGTATTTTCGTAATTTGATAGTTCGGTCAATTCTAAACCAAAAAACAGAAGGAGGGCAATGTTATGACGATATGACTATTGTGAAGACAGCCAGCAGGTCAGCACATTTTTGTTAGGGTTAGGGTTAGTGTGAAGTGTGATTTGTGTGAAACTTGGAATTTGACTGAGACCGCATCTTGTTTTGACGTTAGCTTCAAATTCAGACTCGGTCGCCCACTGGTAGTGTGTAGTACTGTCCTCATTTCTGGCACTTTCAAACAATCAGTGAAGTGTGGCTATAGCAACAGCAGCCAGTTGCCTAGCAAACTCTTTTGAATTAGCCATTTCCCCCTAAATTAATGTCAAAGTTATTAACGTTTTGGGGGGCATATTTTCAGTTAGCAGACAGTACTGCTTGAATCGCGATTCCATCTGAAATATTGCCAGTGACAACGTTGTTACAGTAGCTTCTTTCTAAGGGGGTTCGCTTGTTTCAAAGGGGTGTGACGCAGCCTGACTCCGAGCTTTGTCAACAAAGTTAAATTATTTATTGTAACACTAAGTTAACAATAGCCAAAGTCAATATCCAAGTTAAAAACAGCCGTCTGGGTTCTCCACAGTGTCATGCAATAATGCGAGTGGCCCACGCACTGTATGGCCAAAAGCCAGTTCATTCGGGCTAAAACCTAACGTATTGACAGAGCGACAGCGAGGTTAGTAAGTTGTTGATTATATGGCATTTTTAGCACTTTTCATTTTGTAAATGAAAATAAATGGTAAGCTGACTGTAGCTAGCTCTCAAGTCTTCTCACGGTGTGTTTCAGGTGTTGTCTAGCAGACAATTACTTTTGATAGAAAGCGGACAACACGGTTCTGCTAAAATGGCTTTAATTCCAACACAAATAACAACTATTTTAGAAAGTTAACAATTTCTTCGTCGCTGTGGTGTCTTCATTATCATCTGGATAGTAAAACTCTGACTAAAACTGACTCCTCGATATCGCTCATTTTGAAGATGACGTCAGAGCTGGGCAAAATTAATTTGTATCAGACCGCAGACCGGCAATGAGGTCAATGCGCGGCTGGCATGACTACCCATTAGCCATCAGAATGCTCGTACTGTCGTTGCCATTAATAATTCTATTGGATGCTAATATATTCTACTATATACTGTACGTAAATGTTTTTAGAGGTATTTGTAGAATATTTGTTTTGTTGTAAGCAAATCTTTGTCCATAAACGTTACGGTAATTTTTCATAGGTGAGCTATGTAGTAACAACTGTGTACTTTAATATTAAAATGTATTAGTTTACATGTGCTGTGATTATGTGCATTAATTCTGTAGCTCCCCAGTAATACGCGCAGACACACTAAGTTTAGTAAAGAACAGGTCGATCTTTATTCCATCATCGATCATCAATCTGTGAAAACTGCAGTTGAAACAATACTTACAACAGCTGCTTGCAGAAACTTCATTGTATTAACACTAGCTACTGTCTTAACACAGCAAGCGATCAGGCTAAGTTAGCTAAAACAGGCAACATTTCAACATACCCCATTGGCAGCTTTTTACTAAAAGGAGCTAAACCCAGATCTTGTATCTTCAACACATTTCTCACAGCTTCAACAGTAAATGTACTTAACTGGTACTATAACACATTTGCTTATGGAATGCGCTTATCGCTCTGCATGGCAGATCCTATTGTGTCAGTGTGTTCACCAAAAAATGTCCCACAGGCAGTGCACACAAACTGGTTCCGCCCCAAGCCATCCAGAATATTATTCAGGAGACACAACATTCATGCACACACAACTGCACAACAACCCACCACACAAAAGAAAAACCCAATGTAAAACATGTCAATGAACTGATGTAGCTGACTGCAGTTACAAATCAGCTCAGGTCAGATGTGTTGTTAGCTAGGGGTGGAGTGCAGTGCAGTGCAGTGCACTTCAAGAAGATTATCCCATTTGACTAATGTATTAGCCCTTTGGTATTATAGTCACTGCATAGCCTACAGAATGTAAACTTCTACCAAATAAAACATCTCTGTGGTGTTTACACAATCAGAGAGATTACGTTTACATTTATTCATTTAGCAGACGCTTTTATCTGAAGCGACTTCCAGGCGAGAACTTTACAAAAGTGCATAGGTCATTAGGTCACTGATCATAAGATATCCCCAAACATGAAGCATACATTGTGAAAAACCAAAATTAAGTACCAAAGGGAATTATGTAGCTAGCACTACTGTCGACATCCAATCTATGTGCATTATTTTATTATGCAGTTGTTTTTTGCAGTTTAAAGTTACAAGAAACAAGGTACATTTTTGTGAGACTAAACACCATAAACACCATTTTGGAAATAAGGTTTACAGCTGTTAAGGGGAATGCCAAAGAGTGGAACCATGAGGCCTGATACTCCAAACCTTAGGATCTTGTCTTGTTTTGCTGCCGGATGTCCCACCCCACAGTCATTTTCATATTTTTTATATTTTTTAAGTGACGACCAAACTATAACGCTTCAGCTTCATAAATAATTGATCTGTTGCTGTCCATATTTATGTTTGTCAGTATTTTTAAATATGCTTTCTGCAGTTTTCTATTTTACAGAACTTTACTCTACAACTTTACTTACGGTGAACAATTACAAACAATGACTCTTTTACCTGTTGTCATGCCCATAGCTCCACAGCTCAGCCTGTCCCAGTTTTCCTTGCCAGTCCACCTGTTGTGTTCTTCACAGACTACAGAGTGGGGCATGTATATGAGGTACACACCGAGGTCAAACATAATGACATTCAGCTACTTAAACCATTTGCATCAGTTAATATAGGTACAGCACTTGTCATAACTTGACTTACTTTTCCCTTCCATAGACGACAGTGGAGCTGAGAAACCTGACCACTACTCGCCGCTACGTCAGAGTGCTTCCACCTACCACTACCCACTTTTCTATTAGCCTGGGTGAGTCTTTTGAATATGAATGTATTAGTAAACATAATTGGACTAACTGAATGAGGAAAATATAAAATATATATAAAAATAAGAATATGAATATGAATGGGCAATAGTGCAAATAAGGTGGCTTGGGCATAGTGCAGTAGGTGTCGGATGGACTTATAATAATAGTGAAATGTCAGTGGGAGTCTTTGGCCTTGTTGAAGAGGCCAGTATATATATATATATATATGTATTCTACAGGAATACAAAAAAAAGAATGCACGTACTAAAATAATAAATTTGATCCACAAATAACTGCAAACCAAAAACAACGAATGTAGGTAGAAATAGCATAAAAAATAAACTCGAGAAGTTTGGTGAAGAGGTCAATTCAATAAATCAAAAATATAGCTATATGATAAATTGACCGTTATGTCCAAAAAAGAGAACCAATTTCAGGAGGGAGTCCAGTAAAACTGGTGATATCAACTTTACTTGTAGGTCTTGCTACACAGTACCTAAAGTTTTCTTCCTTACTGTGTTTGCTAAAGTATTTCGTGCAACGCTTTAACAAACTTTGAGGGAACCCTTAAGTACATGACCAAGATAAGGGGAAATAAGGTGTTTTGTGCAACCGGCCCTTGTTCTTGTGGCGTGAGGTTTTGGTCCTGATGGACCACAGCCTTCTGCCGGAGGGGAGTATCTGGAACAGAGAGTGTCCAGGGTGGGAGGAGTCGGCCACAATCTTTCTTGCACGCCTCAGGGTCCTCGAGGTGTGAAGGTCCTTGAGTGTAGGCAGAATGCAGCCAATCACCTTCTCAGCAGCGCGGATGATACGCTGCAGTCTGCTCTTGTCATTGGCAGTGACAACAGCATACCAGATGGTGATGGAGGAAGTGAGGATGGACCCAATGATGGCTGTGTAGAAGCGCACCATCATTGTCCTTGGCAGGTTGAATTTCTTCAGCTGCCGTAGGAAGTACAGCCTCTGTTGTGCTTTCTTGGTGAGGGAGCTGATGTTCAGTTCCCACTTGAGGTCCTGGAAGAGGATAGTGCCCAGGAAGCCGAAGGACTCCACAGTGTTGACTGGGGAGTTGCACAGGGTGTTGGGGGTGAGTGGGGCTGTATTCTTCCTGAAGTCCACAACCATCTCCACTGGCTTCAGAGCATTGAGCTCTAGGTTGTACTGGCTGCACCAGGTCACCAGGTTGTCAGCTTCCCACCTGTAATCACACTCGTCCCCATCAGAGATGAGCCCAATAAGGGTGGTATCGTCTGCAAACTTCAAGAGTTTAATGGATGGTTGACTGGAGGTGCAGCTTTTTGTGTACAAGGAGAAGTGCAGAGGGGAAAGGACACAGCCCTGAGGAGATCCGTTGCTAATGGACCGGGAGTCAGAGACGTGTATTGCCAGCTTAACACACTGCTTCCTGTCAGACAGGAAGTCTGTGATCTACAAGCAGGTGGAGTCCGGTACGTTCAGCTGGGAGAGCTTGTCCTGAAGGAGGCAGAGCTGAAGTCCACAAACAGGATCCCCGTGTGGGATGCTGGGGAGTCCAGGTGCTGTAGGGTGAAGTGGAGGGCCATGTTAACTGCGTCTTCCACAGACCTGTTGTCTCTGTAGGCAAACTGCAGGGGGTCCAGTAGAGGGTCTGTGATGGATTTAAGGTGTGCCAGCACCAGGCGCTCAAAAGACTTCTTTACCACAGAGGTCAGGGCGATGGGTCTGTATTCTTTATGTACTGTTGGCCTCGGCTTTCTGGGCACAGGGATGATGGTGGAGGACTTGAGACAGGCTGGCACATGGCATGTCTGAAGGGAGGTGTTGAAGATGTTGGTAAACACCGGAGACAGATGCTCAGTGCAGTGCTTGAGGGTGGCTGGAGAGTCCGGCCCAGCTGCTTTGCGGGGGTTCTGCCTCTTGAAAAGTCTGTTAGGTTCTCTCTCCTGAATGGAGAGAGTCATCTATGTGGTAGGGGGGGGGGCCTCTTGGGTGGGGAGGTGCAGTTCAGGACAAAGGAGTCTTGACAGTTCTGCCCAGTCCAATTCTGTCTGACCTGTGCAGGGCACACAGGTATTGTACCCCTCTTGAGAGGGAGGTGTTTGTCAGGTGATTGGTCAGAAGACAATGGGGAGGGGATGTCCTCATCCTATTCTCCATGGTCTAATAAATCTTCTTATCTCCTGGTGTTGACTCTTAACTCTCAAGAGTTGTGAGGCCCATTGTACCCTCTCCTTGTCCCATGGTGTGGCCATCTCGCCTCCCCCATCCGGTACCTCTCACCGGCCTTGACGTCCACATTCTCTGCAGCAAGTCATATCATCCCGTGCAGGTCTCTCTGCCAGTTGGCTGACTTATTGCATTCCTCTTTTCACTAAAGTATACATCCTGATCATGGCCCTCTTTTCACTTTCACAGACACAGTCATATTCTGGTGCATAATCATACATTTAGAATATAAGGTCATCATTATTAAAAGCATTGATTATATTTGGTTTATATGTTCAGCATTGTCATTACACATTTTGTGTATCTGAGTTATTGATTGTCTTTTATTCAACAGAGACAGAACATATGAAATAGCAGCATTGAATTAGCAGCATAGATTTCATTTCTCCACATGAGCCACACCTGGACAGCTCGTTGTCTCGTTTGAGGCCCATACATGCCTCAAATCACATGACCCCTGGCGTGCCGGTGACGCGGTCTATGGTGCTGCACTCTCGGGTTGCACAATACAAACACAGCCTACATATGAAACATTACAGTTATTAGGCTTCTATGGGAACTGTGCTAGAAATAAAGCTGAATGGAGTTGGGAAATATGGGTAGAGTTTGCTTCTGTTATGACAATGTTCACTGTATTATTTTTTTTTATTTTTCCACCCCTAAAAAACCCTATATTTGCACTACATAGACAACGTTGTTGTCAAAATGTTCGCTGTGGTCCCGATTGAGTTGCTTGTATTCGCGTGAACGTTCCGTTTGATGGATTAGGCTTGAATTACGTTTTTTTGGCAAAAAGTGCCTTGTGTCGCACAAGGGAACTCAGTGCTAGCCTAACGTCACAACATCAGCACATGTTAGCAACGACCCATACATACAACGTTCTAGTAAGACAGACAGCGATATCAGTGAGCCTTCACCATTAGTACCGTAGCTAAAAGTCAAGGAAATGTTCAGGCAACTTTTCGCTAGATACCTACGAACATGTCTTAATCTGCTAGACAAGTGGGTTCCCCTTCGTTCTAAGCAAGTGGGATCCCCTTTGTTCTTCTGGCGAGCCCCACTTACTAGGATTGGGTACCAAAACCTGGTTCCACTATGGTACGCAACCGGTAAGAATCGGACCGGATTAGAACGCACATTTTGGTACCTCATTTTGGTTCCACTTAATGTGTTGACTGAAATATTCTCCCTGTTGCTCCGAAATGGACGTAAAATATCACACTTTTTCTGTAGTCTACCGTTAGCTAGCTACCGTAAATGTAGGCTACATATTACACTTGCTCTGCTAGTCTATCGTTAGCTAGCGTTTAGTGCATTCAACCCTTGTGTTATCTTCGGGTCATTGTGACCAGCACAAGGCAGCACAAGGGTTAAAATGTCTAAGGCCCCGTCCACACTAACCCGGGTAAATAAGAATAGCGTATTCGTATTGAAAACGATCTCCGTCCACACTAGCGTTTTCATATTGTTTTCCAAATGTTTGCCGTCCACACTAACACGGGTACATAACAATCGTTGTTATGGTTACGCCACTCCAGCCCCTCCCTCCCGCCACTCTGCTCTGTTTACAAACTTCTTGGGGAAAAAACTATTTGGTGTTGTAAAATTGTCCCACCAGCTAGCTGTTCGGCCAGGTCTCACCCAGAATCGCCGCTCTATGTTGGGTTTAAACCGTCTTCTCTGCCTTGTTCCCCTATCGTTCAGGCACACCGAGTACAATGCCCGCCTTCTGGGTATGAGTAACGCGTATCTATTAAGTGATAATACTTGCATCTGAAGTACACTAGCTAAACTGGTAAATCAATTATAGAGATGGAGCAGAATATTTATTTCACCTTCCATGTTCATTTTGACATTAAAGCGCAAGTTATCCCAGCGCCATGGCAACTGAGCGTCATCATATCTGAAAAGCCCCGTGTACCCCGTCCACACTACTACGCATACCCGTCGTTTTCAAATGTCTCCGGCTAGGGGAGCGTATTCGAAAAGCTCAGTTTTCAGTGTCCGAATTCACCGTATTAGTGTGGACGGGAGGTGCAAACGGAGACATGTATGCGTTTCTAAATTTACCCGGGCTAGTGTGGACGGGGCCTAAAGCGAAGAGGTCGGAAGTGTGGCTCTATTTCACAGCCAAGGATTCCGACTTCGCAAAATGCAACAAATGTTTCAAAACGATTACGTACAAAGGGAACCACGTTGAATTTATTGAAACATGCGGCGGCACATGGGATACTTCAAGCAGAGGAATGCACCGTGTTCGACAGCTTGCGGACATCAGTCCCTGGTCCCGGGACAGCCTCCCCAATTTGCCTGCCCTTTCAAACTCACACCTGTGTGTACAGGCCTCTTCGACACCATCTGAAAGAGTTTTCTCCTGTCCAGGACATGCCATAAGTCAGGAGAGGTGTCGTATCTTGCCAGAGAAGGCAAATATGATACTTTTTCGTCAAAAGAACTGCTAAAGTTTGAAGCTGGTTTAGTGAGCAACTCAACATTTATTTTGTTGTTACTTGTTAATAGTGTAACTGTTATTTATTGTTAAATGATTGTAGTTGTATTATATATTTAAGTATGGAACGCCGATTTAGTCAAAATTAAATAAATACATAGATCTGTAAATAAATATATAAATACATAAATATATAAATATGGCAATGAAATAAAGCCTAAAATTGAAAAAAGATGGAAATAAATATATCAATAATAAATGTATTTATTTCAAAATGACGTTTTTGTAAAGACAACATTTATTTATTTAATGGGACTTTTATTTCCTAATTCCAAATTCATTTATTCTTTAACACTTTAACACTCCACATTTATTTCCACATATATTACCACTCCACATTTATTACCACTCCACATTTATTACTGTGGTGGATTTATCTACTTAAGACAAACGTCCACTATCTGATCAGAAGAATGAAGTTCAAGCAAAGAACCCCTCGAAACGGTACTTGCTGAGATGTTCGTTTATTCAGAGTATGTTAACACAAACACACAGGTCATTCATTTGAAACCCTCGCGCTGAAGGCTTGTGGCCCCACAAGTCCTCCCTGGATACTTATAGTCTTTCTCGCAACCTCTCCCCTCCATCTAGTTGTAGTGTCATAGCCACCTGTTAGATTTTCTGGCAATTCTTAATGTCAGGTGCGACGTGACAATCTATTAGGAGCCGCATCTCCTTATAGGCA
>CAEFZP010005620.1:0-34334 GCA_903064625.1 Mallotus villosus | reverse complement strand
TAGGTCTAGATGTACAGGCAGGGGCGTAGGATACGGTGGGGACGGTGGGGACGTGCACCTATCAGTTTTCGTCATGAGTCATTTTGCACCCACCACTTTTTTTGAAAGAATCCCCGTGTGGGACTCGCACATGATTGGATGATGTCGTGATGATGTCACTGATGCGCTGCAGGTGCAGCTGACGACGTGCCTATTCACTTCTCCTGGCCACCTGACTTGAACATTTTGTTCGTAGTCGCACCACGTTAATGGATAAACTTCTGGATAAACTTCTGGTAATCATACATTTTAATCCTTGAGCTGCGAAAATCTACCGCACTCGGTAATCGACTCATCAGGGCGGCTTCCACACACTGGCAGGCTGCTGGAGGAGACGGGTGAGTTGTGCTGTGTTTTTAATACAAATCCGGTTAAGCTATCACATGTCTGATGCTTTTTACAGTGTGCTGGGACTGTACATGTGCATAACGTTAAGCTGCAGTGTTGTTATCGTGCGGTCTTTCTGAGGTTGCTAAAGCGAGCTAAGCTAGCGGTCAGCAAACTTGACCTCTCGAGGGGGAGTCTTACGCGGTGTCAAGGTGTGTTAGACCATGGATTAAAATTTACACCGGAATATCCTTTTAAGAAGTTGTAACATGAGGGTGGCTGTTGGGAAAATAAAGATACCCGTTGGGTTGTCTCGTTAGTGCTAGCTAACTAACGTTCGTTGGAGGTGCTAGTATTCGCGCAAACAGTAGCTGCTAAGCTAGAGACTGTGCTGACTTAAGGGGCATACTTTTAGTATAGGAAATGTCTTGTCGTATCTGTTGAGCCTGTGCACTTTATCTGTTTCACCGTGGGTTTCAACGTTGTCTCGATTCCTTTGTATATCTGTATGTGAAGAAATTGACATTGAAGCTACTTTGACTTTGACAGAGCAGCTAGCTGTAGTTAGCCATAGCTGCTACAGCTTAGCTCAGCTGACGAAGCAGTTCGCAGCATTATTGTAGCAGCTTGAGCTTTGGTGTAGTATTATTTTGAGTTTAGACCAGAGTTCAAAAGGAAACCTGTACGCTACCCTCGGCCAGTCTTCCCATGTGTTGTATTTTTAACAAAGTTACATATATGGAGTTGCAGCATTTGCTCATTATGTTTTTGTAAACAGTTGATTAGGTTATTCATATAGCCGATCCAATCATAAGATACCGGCACACTTACTAAAGGCCTGCATGGCTGCTTGGCTTTAAAAAAAGCTCTGATGTCCAGTCCACTACTTCTTTTGGACATGATGTATTTCCAGAGAATGTCTAATATGAGAGATTCGTAGACGGGCTCTGGTATTTCTCAATCGTTAGACAATCGCGCTCCTTTTTTTAAAATAATCTAAGTGTAGATGTCCCCTCTGCGGCACCGTAGTTTATTTTATTTTTTTAATGTGCGGACCGCTTGGTATGGACAGGAAATAAGGCATCGTATGATCATATCACCTACTCTTTACTTTTATCTGATGCAATGAGCCGAGGTATCATAGACGAGCAAGACATTGATTTTAGCCTGCATAGGCTACAGGATACAGCACCATACCAGGCTGCTAGTGCCATGGACTATATCAAAGTGATAACCTGTAGAAGAACAAATGGATGTTGTACACAGCATGGATATGCAGACCACCTGACACAAAGGTAGGACGCGATATGTTTATTACATTTTTGCTGGTGGTGTTGTGGCTAGGTTTTGTCTTGTGCATTTTGCACACAAGTGATGGACTGTTTTAACTCTTCTCGACTCTTGTTGTAATTAATGTTAGCCTTAGCCACCAACTTAGTTATGGTTTGTGATCGTACAGCAAGCATTGGTATTGGAGATGATCGTGGAGTAACGTTAGTCAGTATCTTGTTTAGTTATTGTTTCGTTGTTATTGTTTAGTTACCGGCGGCGGCGGCTGCGACCGGGCCGGTCTCGGCTCAAAATGCCCGAGCCGATTTTTTGTCCGCCGAACGTGCCGGCAAATGCCCGGTATGCCCGATGGCCAGTCCAGCGGTGGATGCATATTGTTGTGAATTGAGAGCAGTCAGCTGATGGTGTGATATGTTCGTCTGTGCGAGTCGTGCCACACATATTTTTGCTTTTTCAATCTTGGCGAAATGTGTCGTGCAGAAGTTGTGTTGTGTGCTCATCTGAGTCTGATCGTGTCATCACATTGTCACATGAAGCAGAAGATAGTGGGTCAAATGTCTAATGCTTTTTGAAAACTTAGGCTTGCCTTTCTTCTTCATAAAACGTGTCGGACATCATCACATTTTTGTATACATTTTTATTAATTAACATGACCTGCGCGAAAGGGGGGAAAAAATGAATGCGCGTCATTGTACCCAGCACTTCTGAAAATGCACTTCCGAATGCGTCTTTGTACCCAGCACATTTCAAACCAAACCTACGCCCATGTGTACAGGATCCACAAATCTATTTCCACCACCCTATCTGCAACAGTATCACCGTAACACTAGGGATGTCACGAGAACCGATACTTACGATACCTTTCGATGCTAAAATAACAAAACACCGTCGATACCCATTTTTTTGAAGCACCGTAAGCACCGTGAGCGCCGATGCCAGATGTTAGCATTGGTGCTGCGCCTCTTCTGGAACTGATGGGGGCAGTATTCAGGAGTGTTCCAGTCGACGTTTACATTCAGAAAACCAAGATAGCAACTGCAGCTGCAGCGATAGCCCCACCTCGACTTGTTGACAATAATTAATCCGCAGAAGCCATTATGCAAAATATGCTACCGTGGTCTTCAGACCAAGGAAGGTAATACTTCCAATTTAGCTAAGCACCTGAAATGAATCCGTTATCCGGATTTGTTTAAATAATTCGAGGTGAGTTCTGATTCAGTTCCAGAAGAGGCGCAGCACCGATGCTAACATCTGGCATACTAAATGAATGTTCGTTGTGGTCGAACAACGAACGGCGAAATTCAGAATACATCCAAAGAATGCATCGTTCCTGTTTTTTTAATCTGTCATACTGAAATACACGTTACATGATGTTTGAGATGGTGGGCAAGTGTGTTACAATGGCTTATGTTATGTACATCGTTTGGGTTAGCTATGCTGTAGTTTTAGCGTTAGCCTATAGCCTACCTTGGTTAGAAGGTAAACTCATGTTCATCTTGTTAGCTGGATGGCTTAATTGCACTTTATTGGGTGTGCCACGTCATCGACGTGGCCATCCTTTGTTATCTCACATATATATTTATTATTATTGTGAGAATGCTGTTAAGCATTCTCAATATTGTTTTCCTGTTTCTCTTTATTATTATTATTCCAACTTCTTAGTTCTTCCGCCGTTTTTTTGGCCTTTAACTAGTCCTGCATACTTTCACCGATTCCTACAATTGTGGTATCAAAACGTTCAGCTCCTTCAGGAGATGTTGGCTATGACTTCTGGTATTTCTCACTTTTATACTTTTTAAATAATTAAGGTTTTTGTGCTAATTAATCTCCCATTAAAAGTAATGGTAAATCCTTTCAAATCATTAAAAAGCTTCCTCCTCTTTCAAACGTAACTACTTCAGCATACTTTCAGCTAGAGACACCATTCAACCTTTAAAATGTTCACAAGACATTCAGCTATTCCCAAATGATTCAGCTTTTTAAAATATTCAGCCAATTTTGAATGATGACAGTTTTAAATACATTAAAAATGTTGCTCCTTCTTGAGTTTTCGAATAAGCAGCGAGCAGAGTGGCACACACTGCTTGCGGCTCTTTTTCCGATATTCAACTAAATTGTCAAACAAATTCATCTAACGTTCATATAGTTAAACTTACAGAAACAAGTTATAACTTAAAATGTAGGAAAACTTGTCCTCTTTCAGAGAATGTAACTACTTAAGAGCTGACATTTACAGATTTTCAGATAGGAGCCTTGAAGCGAGGGCAGCCTTTCAAATGATCTCACTAACTTCAATGGAGAGGTGGTTACAATTCGTCAGGGAAATTCGAAAGTAGACGTTTTTTTAAACTGCCGGTAGAGTCGTATTTCTGACTCCACAGACAAATAAAGGACATCGTGGTTTTCGGCAGAATCTTGGGTCTCGGAAAATATCCTCATTTTTTTGATTGGAAGTATAGTTTTGCGTCTAGGTCAACTTGTTTGAGGTATGAATGCTAGGTAAATGGTCGTTTTTCTCTGTAATTAGCTTTCACACCTGCGCCGTCACCGTGGTAACCAAACAGACACGCACCATGAACGTGATTGAAACTGCCAAACGAGTTGTATTTCTGACCGCACAGATACAGGATATCTAGCTATATTTTCGGTGGAGTTTTGGGTCTCGGAAAATATCCTTATTTTTTGGATTGGACATATAGGTTTGCGTCTAGGTTAACTCGTTTGAGGTGTGGGTCTAGCAACATTTCGGTTATTGTCTATTCAAATTGAGCTAGCGCGATGGCTCTCCATAACTAAAAACGGTTGGACTTACACAATCGACCAACTTGGCCAAACAAGGTATGTACATTGACCTTAAAGTGTACATAATCTAGCTAGATCGTTTTTATTTGAGCACATTTCCCAGAAACTGCACAAATTGAGGCTCAAGACTGTCATACAGTAGCTGACCGTCACGAACAGCCAAACCAGGGCTGGGGTAGCTAGCTACTGTAGCTAACGCTAAGTGTTTGGTGCATCTTGCGGTAATCCTAGGAACAAACGCTTCGTAAGTGGAAAGTTTTTACTTTTAATTGACGATATTGAACACAGATGTTAAGTAACTTGTCTTTACTCTAAACATCTTCTCCGTTTTCAATTTGAAGCAGTATCTAGCTTACTGTAGGAAATCTCCCAATGCATCCTCTCTCTAGCTTTGCTTCGGCTAAAGTCAGATGGATGACAATGCATGCATTGTTCACGCCTAAGGTGTTAATACAGTATGTACAAATACCACTTTGACACACTTGCAAGAAATGATCCGCTGGTTAGATGTAGCATGATCTTATTTAATATCCACAATACTGTAGTTCAGCTTTTTGCAGCATCAGCTTTTAAATCTGAGAATTTAAAAGTATTACAAACTCACCAGGGACATCGGCAACCTTGCACCATGGATTGTGAATTTTATGTTATCTTTAAATTCAGTGTCTGAACAGGACTGGGTGTGAAGGCACACATGATTAGTTTCTCCTCCACCTTGAACGTGAAACCTAGATTCTAGGTTATAAATGTTGCCAAAAACCAACGGTTGCTACGTTACAAGAAACCAATCCGATTGGCCAACGCTCTTCACTGTTCCACTGTCCTTCCACAAGTACTTTTCAGCTCTGAAAAGAGTTCCAGCAACTACATTTCTGCAAGTTTTTCCCTTTTCTCAATTTATTTAGCATCTTTACGTGAGTTCATTTTATAAGGATTTAAAAATAATTCAAAATATGAACAGAATTAATATCCCATCTCCTTCTTTAAACCTTCTACTTTTTCTGCTAGGACTTATAACTTTTTTTCAGCCATTTAGTCAATTGTGCCTTTTTTTCCCAGCAAGTTCAATTCATTCCAGTGTTGTCCTTTTACCTTCAAATTCGTTTAATCCAGACTTCAGCAACTGGTTTTAGGCTAAATTTTCAAATTTTCCTGCAGCTCATCTTTCTGAATTGTTGCCCTTTTTGGTTTGCATTTTTCTTCTTCTTTTCTGTAGTTTTATGCCTTCGTCCAGCTCCAGCCCCTTTCAAACATACCTTTCGGGCGCTTTGAAGCTTCAGTTTATAACTTTCTACAATATTTTCATTATTTTCAGCTTTTTTAGCATAGTCAGCTATCCCCATTCAGGTTTTCAGCATTCTCACTGCTGTTTCGCAGGAACAGCCGTTTCTAGTTATTATTATTTTTGCCCCCCTACTCCTCGGTCAATATTTGGACTACATAGAAAACGTCGACGTCCAAAGTTTCGTCTTGGTCTCCATTGAGTTGCTTGTATCAGAATTTACGTTTCGTTGCACAGTTTAGGACCATACAACGTTTTTGTGGCATAAAGTTGATTTTGTCGGCAAAGGGTAGACTACTCAGTTATAATAGCCTACGTCACAGCGTCGGCACATGTTAGCAACGACGCATTAGATACGACGTGCATAGAAGACTGTTGCAGCACAGAAAGGATCGTATCGTGCCCCCCACTAGCATCCGTCAATATTTTGATTACTTAGAAAACGTCATGTCAAAAGTTGGTAGCCATTGAGTTGCTTGTCTTTTTATTTACCTGGCTAACTTGCTAGCCACAGTCACTGACGCTACTAACGTCACGAAACACGCGTGACTACCTCTAGCCTAACATTAGTTTAGCAGCTTGTTAACTTCTGGGAGATAGCTATAGGCTAACTATAGCTTTAACGATACTGCAAGGCAGCTGCAGAAACGCCACAAGCAAAGAGGCCAGGGTGATAACTATTTACTAATGTTACTTTCTGATATGAAACACAATTGTTAAGTGTAATGTACAATATAAGCTAATATTATTGAGGAACTACATCGACTTTCGGAAACGGTAGTCTACTATTTCACTGAAGCATTAGCATCATGACATTAGCCTATGTTGCCCGGGCAACACATACTACAGCGGTCTAGGCTGCATCTGTTTTCAATCGTTAAAATAAACATTACTCACAAATACATTTTCGTTGTACGATTTATTATGACATTAGATTACAAGTAAACGATTTGTTGGTGAAATAATCATTACCTGTGATTTCAAACCAGTACTGCAACGCTGTAGCCTACGCGAGACACTGTGTAGCTAACAAAAACATCCACAGCTGTTTACAGTAGGGAGTCAAACGGCGACAGAAAATGTTCGGCACTCCCTTAAATCAAAAGTATTTCAATAGGTGAAACTGTCTGACTACTAACCCGAACTTCATTGACACAGCCGTCAATCTGTTCATGAAAGCAATATTTAATTTCAGCCTAAACCGTACAACGGAACGTTCAACCAACGATCGCAACCAAGACTCGAACACTGTAGTATACAATTTACCGGGGCAGCTTCTCCATAAAGGGCTATATCGCATTTTGCGTTATTACTGACAATGATCGCTATTGAGCTTTTTATGCATGAGCGATTTTCCACTAAATAAATGTCAAGCTTACTTACGTTTTTGGGGACATGTCATAAGTTAGCAGACATGGAGCTACTGTTTGAATCGCGATTCCATCTGAAATATTTCCAGTGATAACAGTAGCTTCTTTCCAAGGGTGTTCTTAATGAATTATTATGCAATAGACTATGAGTAGGCTAACTGCTTGAAAATATGCAGGCACACCCTCACAATTTCCCCAGAAATTGTATGCTCTCTAGTTATGATGTGCTATGCTCTATTGCACATGTTTTGTATGTCTTAAGACATTTAGCTATTTTTCAATTATTTTAATAAAGAAGTTTAAGTACAGTAGCCTACATGAAATCTTAGAAAATCCTTCTTTTTTTACCGTGGTATCGAAATTGGCATCGAGAATCGTGTTATTTTGCTGGTATTGGCACCGACTACTGAATTTTTGGTATCGTGACACCCCTACGTAACACTAATAATTGTCCACCCCCAACATTGTAAACAGCTCGAACTATCGTTCAACCACCAGCTATACAAAGCAAAGCTTAAAAGGAAACACATTCATGTAATGTTCAGTCACAGTCAAGAACCAAACATTTTCAGCTCTGATTGATTTTGCAACTGTTCTGAATGCCGAGATAGACGAAAGAAAGAGAGATGGAGATACATAGGGTAGACCTGCTGGTGGATCACAGACTTCCTGTCTGACAGGAAGCAGTGCGTTAAGCTGGGAACACAAGTCTCTGACTCCCGGTCCATCAGCACCGGATCTCCTCAGGGCTGCGTCCTTTCTCCTCTGCTCTTCTCCCTGTACACGAACAGTTGCACCTCCAGTCATCCATCCGTCAAACTCCTGAAGTTTGCGGACGACACCACCCTTATTGGGCTCATCTCTGGTGGAGACGAGTCTGATTATAGGTGGGAAGCGGCCAACCTGGTGACCTGGTGCAGCCAGAACAACCTAGAGCTCAATGCTCTTAAGACAGTGGAGATGGTTGTGGACTTCAGGAAGAATACAGCCCCACTCACCCCCATCACCCTGGGTGACTCCCCAGTCAACACTGTGGAGTCCTTCCGCTTCCTGGGCACTATCCTCTCCCAGGACCTCAAGTGGGAACTGAACATCAGCTCCCTCACAAAGAAAGCACAACAGAGGATGTACTTCCTGCGGCAGCTGAAGAAATTCAACCTGCCAAAGACAATGATGGTGCACTTCTACACAGCCATCATTGAGTCCATCCTCACCTCCTCCATCACCATCTGGTACGCTGCTGCCACTGCCAAGGACAAGAGCAGACTGCAGCGTATCATCCGCACTGCGGAGAAGGTGATTGGCTGCAATCTGCCTACCCTCGAGGACCTAAACACCTCGAGGACCCTCAGGCGAGCGAGGAAGATTGTGGCCGACTCCTCCCACCCTGGACACTCCCTGTTTCAGTCACTCCCCTCCGGCAGAAGGCTGCGGTCCATCAGGACCAACACCTCCCGACACAAAAACAGTTTCTTCCCTTCTGCTGTTGGCCTCTTCAACAAGGCCAAGGGTTCACACTGACTTATTGACTTTACTTTAATTACTCTAATATTCTGCACTACATTACTGCATCTTGTACATTTGTATTTTTTGTCATATTTGTATTTTTTGTATTTTTATATTGTAAATTAGGCAACTTATATTTTATTGTATATTTTATTTAAAATATAATTCCACTTTAGTATAGATAGTATAGTTATATAGTATAGATATTTAGTATAGACAGTCCACATATTTAAATTTAAGGATACTACAGTCGTATGCAAAAGTTTGGGCACCCCTGATAATCTCCATTACTTTCATCTATAAAATGTTGGGCGTTTGGATGAGGAACGTCTTTGTCATATATATACACATACGTCATGGACAGTGATATTTTAGCCGTGAAATAAGGTTTATTTGATAAACAGAAAATATGCCATACGCATCATAAGAGAATTAGACACTTGCATAAATTTGGGCACCCCAACAGAAAAATCACATTAATATTTAGTAGAGCCTCCTTTTGCAAAAATAACAGCTTCTAGACGCTTTTTATATCCTCTGATGAGTGTCTGGATTCTGGATTGAGGTAATTTGGACCATTCTTCCTTACAATACATCTCCAGTTGAGTAAGGTTTGATGGGTGCCTAGCGTGGACAGCCCGCTTCAAGTCACCCCATAGATTTTCAATTATATTCAAGTCTGGGGACTGGGATGGCCATTCCAAAACATTGTAGTTGTTCCTCTGCATAAATGCCTTAGTGGATTTGGAGCAATGTTTCGGGTCGTTGTCCTGCTGGAACACCCAACTGCGCCGTAACTTCAGCTTTGTTACAGATTCTTGAACATTATTGTCCAGAATTTGCTGGTACTGAGTTGAATCCATACGACCTTCAACTTTAACTAGATTCCCAGTTCCTGCACTAGCCACACAGCCCCACAGCATGACGGACCCCCCCACCAAATTTTACTGTGGGCAGCAAGTGTTTTTCTAGGAATGCTGTGTTCTTTTGCCTCCATGCGTAACGCCTCTTGTTGTGACCGAATAACTCCATCTTTGTCTCATCAGTCCACAGTACTTTGTTCCAAAATGAGCCTGGCTTGTTCAAATGTAGTTTGGCAAACCTCAAGCGAGCCTTTTTGTGGCGCGTGTGCAGAAAAGGCTTCTTCCGCATCACTCTCCCATACAGCTGTTCTCTGTGCAATGTGCGCTGAATGGTCGAGCAATGCACAGTGACACCATCTGCAGCAAGATGACCTTGCAGCTCTTTGGAGGTGATCTGAGGGTTGTCCTTGACCATTCTGACCATTCTTCGCCTTTGCCTCTTTGTTATTTTTCCTGGCCTGCCACTTCTGGCCTTAACAAGAACTGTGCCTGTTGCCTTCCATTTCCTAATGACATTCCTCACAGTGGAAACTGATAGCTGAAACCTCCGGGATAACTTTTTGTAGCCTTCCCCTAAACCATGCTGCTGTACAACCTTTGTTTTTAGATCATTTGATAGCTGTTTTGATGCCCCCATTTTGCCACTGTTCAGAGGAGAATCAAAGAGAAGCAAAACTTGCAATTGGCTAACTTAAATACCCTTTCTAATGATTGAATGCACCTTTTTATGTAATTGAAGGCTTAACGAGTTAACCAGACTAACTATGTGTTGCAGTTAATCAGCATTTAGTAGGCAGAGGTATTCAAATCAAATAAATGATAAGGGTGCCCAAACTTTTGCACAGCCTTTTTTTCACATTTGATTTAATTTCACACAACTAAATACTGCTACACCAAATATCTTTGTCTGGAAAACACCCCAGCACTCAGTGTTAACTAGAAAAGTAATATTACAATATTATATTGATCTTTTTTGGTGAAGACAGGAAATTATCATGCAGCCTCAGAGGGGTGCCTAAACTTTTGCATACGACTGTATATGTTTATTGTATGCACCTTCCTGCCAAAGCAAATTCCTTGACTGTGCAAACTTTCATGGCCAATAAATCCCTTTCTGATTCTGATTCTGATTCTGAGATGGCTCAATAAAATCAAACAGACACAAGGGAACCAGCAACAGTCCAATCAGTCTCTCACTTGCTATGTCTCTATTTCTGATCTCTTTCTTTGTTTAATTCTAAATCGCAGTTTAATTCCCTATCCCCTCTCTATTCCATTCTCTCTCTCTCTCTCTTTATCTTTTACCACATTTCATTGTCTCTCTACGTTTCTCACTCTTCCTCTCTCTCTCTCTCTCTCCACATACGCATATATGCACACGCGCTCACCTCTCATTGGGTGCTTGTGTGTCCACGCACTCCTCCCCATCCCAGGCACAGAGCGGGTCCCTGGCGAAGACACAGTCATAGCAGGAGGTGTACCTGAGGCAGGTGGAGAGGGGCAGCTGCACCACCCCATAGGGGCCTCCGGCATACACACTCATCTGGAGGCGAGGCCATAGGAACTATGTGAGTGTACGATCCTTCCTGTTTCAAACACACTTGAATAGTCAAGACGCCAGAGGCGTGTGCCGGTGTACCTGTGTGGAAGAGATGACGAGGCTGTCGACGGGCTGCGCTTCTTCAAACAGCTGCAGCTCCTCTATGATGTGGAGACGACCCTTGACCTCCACCGCCTTGTGCAGCCAGCCGTCGTCTACGAGACAAACGATACGTGACGCTAGCGTTGCTGACAGAACACGCCAACACAATTGCAACCAGACACAAGCACGCGCGCGCACACACACCTGTCCCCATGAAAAGCATGGGATACACCTCCCCATCCAAGGCCTCGACCCTGAGAGCAGCCATCTTGGTGTAGTCTGTGGTCTTTCTGAACAGCAGGGGATGCCTGTCGGCGGGCCGCACCTGCTGGGCCATGAGAGGGTGCCTCCTCACAAAGTTCAGCACATCATCCGGCAGAGCGTTGGAGGAGTTGATGCCTCTGGCTCTCAGCTGGTTCGTTATACACTGGCGAGAAAGAGCGAGGGATGGAGAAAGGAAGAGAAAAAGAGGAGACGTGAGCAAGTGCGGGAGGGAGGGAGGGAGTAGGCGAGGAGAGAAGGAAGGAGAGATGGACTACAGGGATGCATGGATGCGTTGGGCTTGGAGGAGGGATACTATCCCTCTGCCATGCATTAAGAGAAATAGTGTACTAGTGTGCTGACATGTAAGAGGCTTAGCTCTCTACACCTGACTAAGGGAACAAGTTCTCAGACTTTGTCCTCTTTTGGATGACTTTACTCAACTCGGCTAAGAAGCTTTCAGGCTGCCAGACTAAGACTCCAAAGCCAATTCTCTATTTCATTTCACAGTCAAGCAGAAAGTTCAAATTAAGCCTTTTTAAGTGTCAGAGCCACAGTCGATCAAGACTCCTCCCGCTAATGATGTCACGGCTCCGGGTTGCCTAATAGCTCTCCACTACCTTATTCTGTGGGCCGTTAATCGCCATGGAAATGGGTTTCAATGACTTAAGCCAGTTCTGTTTGAGCCCCTTCCTATACTCCAACTCCTTATCTCTGTCCCTCTATCACACTCTTTCTCCCTCTCTCCATCCGTCCTTCTTCTGTTATCTGTTCTTAGCTGCGGCCATCTGACAGTGTGTGTGTAGGGGTGGGGGTGGGATGGATGGACTGGATGGGAAGATTAGGGAGCTCAGATGCACCCCATTACGAGGAGCTTACTGGTTGTCCTGACTTCAGAGGGAATAGCTCTAGAGATGTGTGTGTGTGTGTGTTTGGTGTCTGTGTTTGTGTGTGTGTGTGTGTGGTGCGTGTTTATGGTGTCCGTGTGTGACTCACTGTTCCAGGACGTGGTTCCGGCACCTTCCCTGAGTATTCGCTCCATTTGAAGTTCTGGTGCTCCATGTAGGGCCCCTGGAAGGCTTCCTGGACCTCGGCTAAAGAGAAGCGACACACAGCCGACGCCTTTACGTTCTTCCTACACGCACACAAAACGCAAGGACACAGCAACAAAGATCTAAGTGGTTACCAGCGTAGTGTAGTGTAGCATAGTGTAGTTCACGCGCAGTGAGAAAGGCCAGAGCGTCGTCCAGGCACAATAACAGCAGTAAACCTACAGTGTTGCCATAGAGACAGCGGGGAAATAGATCACAGACTAACCTGGTGGAAAGAAAGAGAAACTGAAAAAGAAAGAAAGAAAGAAAAAAAGGTGGTAGGGGTGGGGGGTTGTGACAAAGATAAATGTACAAAGCTAATCAAGAGAAGTTATACATCATTTCTGAAAAGCGCAGAACACAGGAGATGGAATGGAGAGAGGGTACAAAAAAGTGAGTGGGCGTAAAAAAGAAGAAGAGAAGAAGAAGAGAAGAGAACCTCTGAGTGGGAGAGGGAGAGAGGCGGCAAATGTTTAAACTAGAGGATGATGGGGGCCCCTTGAGGGAACAGAGAGAAAAAGAAGCGAAAAGGAGAGCGACCGGGAGATCACAGCTGAGCTATTAAAGAACTCAGTTGAGAGTACGGTCTCTGGTCTGTTGTTAGTGGCAAGCCACCCCCTCCCCCCAAGTCTTCACATCGAATGTAAACACCCCTCACCATTCCAGGCCGAAGATGCCGTAGAAGAGTGTGTCCTGGGGACTGTGTCCGTGCAGTGTGAACACACTCCTCAGAATGTTGAAGTGGAATTCGTATTCTGGCAAAGAACACACAAGCCTTGCCTTTAAGAAGGACGTCCATCTCTTCTGCAGGGTCAGAAGACCCCCCTTATCCCCCTGAGAAAGAGAGAGAGAGAGTTCAGGGACAGAGTGTGTCAATGTGAGTGTTTGTGTGATGCCTAGCAACAGCTTGGTTCTGTCAAATCCCATTAAGAGTGATGTTGAGAGAGGAGAGGTACACAGTGCATGTTGAGTGTTCTCAGCAGTCAAGTGTGTGTACCTGTTGTGCGTACCACCTGGTTCAAGGACGCGTGGGTTAGGAAGTGGAACTACATTGAACGTACACGCAAACACACAAACGCACACCCATAGGCAAAGCCAAAGGACATCAAAACACACCTTTCTTTAAACTGGAGCAGAATAGCAGCTAGTCTCAAGGTTATTATCGATCACATGTTTTGAGAACAGTGGTAATTGAGGCCATCCGACTTTTCTAATACACCGCACTTTCATGATCTGATGTTTAATTCAGTTCATTCATTTCAAATGGTCTCTCTCAGACACGATTGGGTGTTTGGCAAGTTCCCTGAGAAGAATATAAATGATAACAGTTGATAACCCACCAACTACATCGCCACCCGACCCCAAACATTGCCCCCCGCACCTCACCTTACACACACGGGCCACACGGGCCACCTTGTTGTTGCTGTACGTTGGCATCTGCTCCTGGCTGTTCTCAGTGAAGAAGAAGTAGATTTTATCATCGTCTCCGGTGGCACTGCCCTCGCTCTCTCTCACCAAGGCCGAGCCCACAAAGTCAGCCTCTGAAAAGCAAGAATGAGACTATATCCTCAGAACAGCTGCTACTGTTTAAGGAGCCCAAGATATATGGACTTTGCTATCCTGTGTTAGCAAATGATATTCTTTCCATCCATCTATCTGTCGTAGCCAGAAACAGGCTGGTTAGTAAGCGTACGCTAACATCCTAAGCTCACCGTGTAGCCAGCGAGTGGGAGCGTCCTCCGTCCTCACAGTAGGGGAAGGGGAGTTACGGCGGATGTCTGGAAAGCTCCGGAACTCATACTGCGAGGCTGTGTACACCTGCTGGTCTAAAAGACAAACAGTGAGTTCATCCAGTTATTCATCTCAAGAAGTCGCAGACATCTGAAAGTGTGTTTGGTACCAATAATGAGGCTGGTGTAGCCTGTAGCAGGGTCGTAGGGACACTTCTCTCTGCCCTCCTCCAACAACGATGACATCTGGAAACTGTCCTCATCCTAAAGAGAGAGAGAGACGTGCCGACAGGTGAGGACTTGTTCCAGAGCTTAGACGCCATATGATCTGGCAAAAAAGGTTTGTCAGTTATGCTCTCTTTTCATAGATTTTATTTTTTAAGCAAATATATATATTTTTTATCCAACTGAATGTTTACTACAAATTTTCTTTTTTAGTAATTGACGAATCAATGTCATACTGGAATAGCTCAAATACAATCCCATTGTGAGTGAATCCTAGATTAGAGTAATTGATGTCGTATTCTGTTGCATGTGAAGTATGATAATGAGGACATATTGAAAAAAAGACCTTGTTAGGAATATATATATATATTGCCTGAATGACTAAAGGTTAAATTCATAAATAACATAAATTATGGACGGTCTTACGATGTATGCACACAGGGGGCTGAAGGCGTGGGTCCCACACATGTAGAGATGAGTGGAGTTGAACCTCTGGAGAAGGCGAATATGATTATAACACTCCGTCTGTTAGAGAGAGAGAGAGAGCAAACATCAGACACATTCAGAGAGAGGGAATGAGACATTGCTAGATGAAAGAGGGAGTGTAGAAGGAGGCAAGGGAAATGTAGAAGAAAGCGAGACGAAGGGTGAAATGTATGTACAGATGGATACACAGACAGAAGTACTTACAGTACAGAGAGGGAAAATAATAATAATTAACATGAGGGCTTTTACTGTCATGATGAGTCAAGTAAAAACACCCTGACCTACCTTGTTGTCTTTCCCCTTGGTCAAACATTGCTGCATCTGCTCAGATGAAGCCTCCCATTCAATCTGACAGACCGGACAACACACAAGAGCTCAGTTATTAACATTACTTTAGAAAGTCATACTTCCCCTGTATGTTTTTTCTTTTTTCAAGACAACATATTACACTTGAGTGTTCTTCTATATCTTCTATATACAGTACCAGTCAAAAGTTTGGACACATTTTCCCAGAAAATTCCACTTTTGACTGGTACTGTATCTATGTTGTTGAACAGTACAATACAATAGGTTTTTATGGCAGGGTGTATCCAGGTATCAGGTACAGCAGCTTATCAGGTAAAACAGGGCATGGGGTTTCTAGGCCTTTTCCTATTATTAAGGACCAGAAGTGCAGTTCTAACAGTATTTCAGTGGGGCCAAGAAATGCTCTGTGTTTTTATCAGGTACAGTGCAACAATAACATCCCCAAAACTATTTGACAGGTTTATAATAATAGGACAGTGCCACAATAGCAACATCATTATCTCAAGTACGACATTGTAATATAAAAATACATTTGGGTGCAGTCTGAACATGCAGAAAAGGTCAGTTTCTGAGGTATGATTGGGTGCAGTCTGAACATGCAGAAAAGGTCAGTTTCTGAGGCATGATCTGTAATGCATATTGGTTCCTCACACTTCTTGACTTGTAAGACACATTTCTCAGATAACTGTCTGTGCTCAGATGCCCTTGTCCTCAGTGCTCACCAGAGGGGGGATTAAGACCAAATGGGGTCTTGCAAGTTTTATAGATTTATGATGGTTTTAACATCTTAAACCTCTTCAGAACAATCACCTCTCTAAACAGAGGTCAATGGACCCTTTAGAACAACTGAGAAAGTGATTAATTCAGTATTTTTTACAAAAACAAATATGTTATTGCTAATGTACATACATGAATTGATGTATGCTTACTTCGAATGTAATTGCAATATTGTGTAAACATGCAGAGACTCATTCCTTCTGGCGGCAGCGTGACTGTACAAAGTCTCCTTGTGACTTTGTGTGTTAGTAGGGGAGGGGGGTTAGGCTTTGACTGATTGGGTGAATTAAGATGCTGAATGTGTGAGTGTATAAAATTACGTTACTGAGATTTACATGAGATAATTTCCTTTTTTGTAATTAGTTAAGTTATTTAGTTATTACATGTAAATGTCATTTTGCTGCTATACTTGTTTATCTTGTTTTTGAATGACTGTGGATATAGTTATTCTAGTTAATAATTGTTTGTGTGAGTATGCAATATGGATGCTTTGGTTTAGTTAATAATTAGTTGACTGCGTGATTTACTGTGTGCCTACTAACAGCTGGGAGGGGAAGGGAGGGGAAGGGAGGGGCGTGTTTGTGCGTGGGTATGTAGTATTAAATGTTTTACGTGTTTACTTTCGCATTTTGTTCTGCCACTCACACGCCAAGTTCCCTTGTTTTGCAATAACAATAAATGATGTTGAATCTTCCATTTATTTTAAATTGTAATTACTATGCCATGTAATGTCTGATTCATTCAAACATCTTCATGGAGGAGGGAGTGAGACATTCTCTTATTCAATTGCAATTGTGCCTTAGGACTGAGCACAATCCAAACACAGCCACTCCTAAGAACAGGAGTCAGGTATAAAACCCTATGAACAACTCGGTGAACTTGGTGTTCTAGTCTGAAGACCCTGTCTTGTTCGCAAAGCACTCGGTTCACTGGAATTAGGCCTCTCAGACCCTCTAGGCTCAGGCCTCTAGTTCTCATTTCTGAGCACATCTCAAGCACTGAGAGACACACATATTCTGCTGCTTCTTCAAGACCCTAGTCTGAAACCTGCAGTTGAAACAGATCACCAGTACAGTACCAGGTCTGAACTCTGCCCGACAAAACAGAACACAGAGCTGTCTTCTCCACTGTCCAGTGGATCAACAGTATACCAAAGACATCGACACTGCACAAGGGCCAATGGACTCCTTGCTTCTCCTAGCCTGATCAGTCAGTGTTGCCCAATTGGACCAATACCTCATTAACAGCGCAACTATGCATACAATCCTCACTGCAATTGACATTTTGCATTGCAATGTTATGTGTTTCACTCATATCTCAGATTATTTATCGTTATATTTTTTCCATTCTTTAGACAATTATTATTTCTTATACTATTCTGTATTTCATGTTTATTCCTGGTTCTCTTTCTATTAGTTTGTTACTGTACTAAAACCCAGTGAAACCAGTTGTTGTGTTGATTTATCTTGATCAGACAAACACAGGCTCCTCTAATTACAATAATCTCCTACCAAAATCTCTGCTCGAAATCAGCGTAATCAATATTGTTAGCTTTAAAATCCACCTTGGTACTTATGTAATGATAATAAATGGGTGAATTGCTTAAAAATATGAATAATCACATTACACATCCTTCACTACACTACTTCACTACATACTGTATCTCTCTATCACACACACAGACAAGTACACACACAAACACACTCACAATTCGAGCTGTGTTGGCTGAGATGTCGGTGGCGTTGAGGGCGAACACGGCCCCCCGGGCCCCCACATACAGAAGACCCCTGTCTTCTTCCAATAGTAGAGTACTGTAATTGACTGTAGACCACTGGAAACGCCTGCATCCCTGTAGACCTAAGAAGAGGAGAAAGTGGAGTTTTACACTTCGCTAACACAGATCATCCTCTCTATGCTTCTCACTGCATGAGTGTGTGAGTTTGTACATGTTTAAGATACTGTAGCAGTAACATAATACATTAACCCACACCTCTCCCTTAGACACACAGACACACACACACACATTAGTCTGATTTTAAGTCGGCCGTGTGACATTGGTTGTAATTGGCACACATACAGATAAACAGAAAGATAGTAAATATGACACATTGGCCAAGAACAAGAAAAGCAAAGACTTCGGGGTACTAGCTAAGGAACTGGTGTATAGTCTACTGCTATTGTCTAACTCTTGCAAAATTCAAAGAGTTTGTTATCTCACTCACACAATTAATTCAGAAGTTGGAGAGACCGGCTCCACCATGTAGGTGGAATAACTGCATAATAACTGCATAATTGATTAAGTGGCTGGTGCCTATAACCAATCGGGTGCTCTACGGTAGAAAATGGGGTTGTGTGAAAAGAAGTTATTAGCTATGCAGAGATTACAGTAAGACAACGTAAATTCACGAGATGGAAGTTCACCTATGTAGAGATAAGAAAATATATGATTAATATTAAGGATTGCTACATCTAAAACCGAGTGCATGGATCCGTGGCTGTCAAAGTATCTTAATTCTCTAGAAAACCTGAACAATGAAAATCCAGGACATCAGATGGAGTTTGGAGGGATAGAGGAACGTCCAGTACCTCTTTGAAACCTACTCTGTGGCAATCTTTGCGTAACTACAAAAAAGTACCATTGGTGGCATGAAAAATATAAAATGTCAGGAACTTTAGAGTTGCGTTACACAAGAACCGGGACATCATTTTGCCCATAGAGAGGAACTCCCTGACCTGCTCCTCAATACACACAAAAATACTACAGTAAGATAACACGGCAATTTACTGATGGTCTACTCTCACAATTAACAACCATTTCAATGGCTCAATATCACAAGGAAAAACTCCTTAAGAAACTCCTGACACAGGGTTTAAAGAAAGACGTCTAAACATATACTGAACCAAGACCCGGCATAATGCAAACATGACACAAGCTGGAGTAACATTTCAAGTACTCTGACTCAAACAGATACAAGGACAGGGCAGCTTAACATCAACACTGAGAGCCTGTACCAGCACAGCTGAGACAACCAGCAGCTCTTTAGCTCAAACAACTGCCACAGGACTAACGTAACAATGACGTCAGCAACCCAGACCTTGGACAGAACCTTCTCCCACAACACCCATGCTTCAGGAGTCTCTTTGTATACCTAACTCGCAGAAGAAAGACAATGAGGATCACACACACGTGGACCCACACCAATTTTGTGACGCCTCTGGGGCATAAGGAGAGAAAGGACAGGATGTAGACAAGCGTTTCAGGTCCTGGTTAGATGTAAACATGCACACATCCAAATACACAGTGCATGAACTGAACCAAGCCCGGGCCCTACATTTGCTGAAGCTGCGCTAGTCAAATTAAGCAAAACTAAAAAGCAAAGTTCTGCCCTTAAACAGTGGATACACATGTCTGCGCAGTTCCGAGATATTATTAGCAGTTTATTTTACATGACATCTTACATTTATTAAGTTAGCAGATGTCCAAAGTGACGTGTACAAATGTGTAGACATTCCTGTCTAGACCATCATAGTTGAACAGTTACAGTATACGTACCATAGCATAGTTCAACTATTCTACAACAACGTGCGGCCGAAGAGCATATTTTTCAATCCTTCCCGCCACTATCTCACTCCGGTCTAGTGTGCAATGACAGAGGCCACAGCCTTATGTGCTTGGGGCCACTGGAGCTATGCCTCTTGTAAGAGGAGACAACCTGAGCAGCGACAATCCACCTGTTCCCAGAGGGTGTGGCACTGAGAGTGATACACATAAGAATAGATATTCGACAAAAACCCCAGAGGTCTCAAAACACCATGAACTAGGTAGTGCGGTCATCCCAGTAACTGAAAGTACATACGAGTCCTCAATATGAGAACAGGGAGTTCATCCAGTCCTGATGGGAGGTGAGCTTCCTATTCTTCTAGACTTTGGATCAAGGAGAGAATAAAGGATCAACATTTGACGATCCCATCCCAACAACGGACTATTCCAACTGCTACCATCAGGCAGACGCTACCACAGAATCAAAGCCTAGACCATCAGGCTCCGAGACAGCTTCTTCAGCCACAATTTCAGGCTTATGAGAAAATGCCCCCGTTCCCCCGTCACATTTTCTATCTTTAATTAATTATAGATAAATTATCTATAATTTATTTTATTCTATTTTAACTTATTTGTATAATTATTTATCTCACTTTACCTATCATCTTCAACTGTGCTGTCAGGACAATGCAATTTAAGTTAATATTTCTACTATTTCTACAACTGGATGTCAGAACATTGACTTATTGATTGGATATAATGCTCAGAGATTCACTTAGGTCAGAGACCAATGACTGATGATAATGCGGACCACAGGCATACGTAGCAGTAATGAGAAATAATGCAAGAAAGGGTTCGTTTATCCCTCCCTTCTCACTGCGTGTTCTCCTTTTTTCCAGTTCTCTTCCTTAAATCCCATGAACACCCCCACCTCCCCTGAAGGCTTTCACAGGTTCACATCCTTAAATCTTCCCAGACACTAAACCTGCAGTCTGACCTGTGTGAAGAGACTGGGATGTAGAGGCTGTCAGATCGTAGCATCTAAAGGAGTTTCAGCAGATTATTCACAGGTGAGTTTGTGTGCATACAGCATACATTACAACAAACAATACTCGTTTAGTCAACTGCCTTAGGTTGCTAGGAGACACTCCCATTCAAGAGATTAGTCTAAAGTTTGCAGATGGAGGGAACTCTGCTAAGAAAGGTAGAATAACAAAGACAAGGACTGGGAGAAGACAGGAGAGGGAAAGAGAAAGGGAAAGAAGAAGAGAGGGAGAGGAGAGCTTGAGAACGAGGAGAGAGTTCATGAGTAACAAAAAGGGAAAGGATATAGGGATTTGACTGAGTATAGGGGTGATGACGGGACAAATTAGGCGTGTGGGTCGACTTTGAAACAGGTGAAAATACAGTGTTGATTTACTGCAAATGAAATCAAACTTGTGAGAGGAGGAAATGCAAAGAGGAGGAAAGAGATAAAGGGAGTGGTATATAGATTGAGAGGAAAAGAACAGGACAGTGTTAACAGTGCCTGCAGGAGGGGAGGAGAGCTTGCACTAATGTGATCTCATAAGGGAGTAACAAACCACTGGCAGATTTGCGTTCACTCAGGCAAATTCCAACGGACCACGTGAGCATTAACGCAGGCACACAGACATACACACATGTGCACACACATAGACAAATACACATACACACAGATGTGCGCACAAAACACCAACAATAAGGAGTAACCCAGAGTGTACAATCAGATATGTACCTGGCATACACTTTGGAGAAATACACTGAGAGTGAAATGCACAGATAAAGAGAGAGAGAGATTGAAAGAGAGAAAAAGATAACCCTTTTCATACGGTACAGTCTGTCCAACTAAAAATTCCCATACTACCACACAACCAGATAGTTGCCATGGTAACCATCATGGTTGCCACCTCCCTTTGACAGTACCAACCCTGCCAGCGGCTCTCGCTGTAGATATCTTATAATTCCACGATAGTACGCTACCTTAAAGCTACGTATTCTTTTTGTTCCATAGTCCATGGCTTGGGGCAACTTCAGGTAAGCATCACTGTCAAGTCTAATTGCCATCCCACATTGATGCCGGTCTGCAGATGAGCCACAGAGACTGGGAGGTGTGTACTCACCACTGATGGGCACTGTGATCCGGGGGCTGATGTCCAGGTCCAGGGGGGGGCTGAAGGGGTAGCCCCCCCCTGCACACACACAGCAGCTCAGCAGCACAACCAGGGACCAGTGAGTCACACACATCTTGACTGTCAGGCCTGAGGGGGCCTCAAAACACACACACACACGCACACTCACTCACTCAATCGAGTTAACATACACACATGTATATCCTCACACGTAATCACTTACAAAGTCTCACCAAGCAAACACCCACAAGAATCAGCCACACGCACACACACACACACGGGTAGGCAGGCTCTCCTCTTCATTCTCTTAGGTGGGGGCGGATTCCTTCTGGAGAGAAAGCACAAGCATAGACAAACAACGTTAGCCCTACATTGACTAAAGACAGAAAAGAGAAATGACAACAAACCCAGTCACGATGACAACAGCATAACATTTGCTAGGATAACCTCTAAATACAAAACAAACAAAGAACAATGTCAGCTCTGTCAGTTCTGAGAGGAAGTCTGGGGCCTTTAGCGTCAGCAGCTAATACAACCGTGTGAAAGGGTTTTGGAATGACACACTAGAATAGGGGAAAACATTATACACAGTATACCGTTTATGGATAGGGATACACCTTGGTGTACAACATCTGTCAAGATGCCGGTATCACACTGTCTGTATCACACTGAATTGAGCAAATGTATTGATTCTTGAACAGAGTGGCATTTGACCGGGTTCTGAAGATGAAATTTACAGATGGGGGAGTGAAGGAATGGAGAAAAAGCAGAAGGATGGCGTTCTCTGGAAGTTGTAACTGGACTCCAGAACAAGCCGCATCTGACACCGCCTGGCTGAATACAGATGATTGCCTTCTCCTTTTTCTTGCTCTATCCTCTCCCTCTCTTTGTCTTGCCTTCCCCTCTCTCCTAACTCACTCTCTTTCTCTGCACAGTCGCTATCTCGCTCTCCCTTTTCTCTCCCTCCTTTCCCTCTCTCTATAATAACTGCCCAGTCTGTTATGAGCGTATAAACACAGTGAAATATCTGTCAATAAAACAAGCTAACACTGCTCACAATGACCATGAAGACCTCAGAACTCAAAACGAAACTTATGCAAACAAAACTGAGCACAGAGCTAACACACCTGAGAGCAATACATTCCACAGGGAGAAATACCATAGTGACAGACTATACTGGATGAAGGTAAGAGAAGAGAGAGAATAAAAAAAAGAGGAATAACAATCATTGGAGCAGGAAGATAGAGAACCCCCGTGCACAAGGCACAACAGAAGCACTAGGAATACATTGCCAGGCACATTGTGAAGAGCATCCCATAATTGTCTCGTTTGATTTAGAGACAAGGAACTGATATCTCTCCTTTTTTTCTTACTCCCTTTCTCCCTCTTTCTCTACTACACAATGTCTACTGCCTCAGAATGCTCTCCCAATTCTTGATGTAAACACACACACACTCCCTCTCTCTTTCCATAAAACAAACTCTCCAAGAAAGGAGTCTGCCTCCCGCTCAACATTGCAGAAAAAAGACCCTTGTTCTTGTTCTGGACCACAAACACACACACACACGCACACATTAACAAGCATAGTCACACACACACGCACACATGCACAGTCACACACTTACACACAGCTGTGTGCATGGACAGAGGCCTGTTGAACCTCACGACAGAATCTAAACAGCTCTACAGTGCCGGCACCATGACAACAGTTTCCTCGGCTGTTGTCTTAACCCCTATAGCAGCCCAGGGCTCCCACCAGAGGAGCGCACAGGTGCAGACATACACATAAACAACATAGATCAGGGATGCAAGAACCACAGCTGCATACATGGAAGCCAATGTTCCCATTACCCAGCCTAATGGTCTTGGGTGTTCTAAGACGTTCTCAACGATCATGCCATTACAAAGAAAGAAAAATCTTAATTGAAATTGCCTGAATAAATAAACATTTAAATGAAATGAGAAGGCGCAGGGTCTTCCCCAAGCTGCACCAGTGGTTAGGAGATCTTTATCAGTCGGCTCAGGGAGGTACCTGTCTGAAAACCCAGGCTGAATAAGATAGCCCACTGGTGGGACAGGACAACATATCTCAATACTTGGAGGGCCCTGGCTCTGACAACTCACTTATTTCTATTTGATGGACGGTACACACACATAAACAGTCAATTTCAGTGTGTGTGTGTGTGTGCGCACATCTGTTTTAGAGACCAGGGTACGCATTGAGTGTGGCACTAGAAAGGATGGCAGTAAATACCATTGCACTAGTGGATCCCATTGCACTTGTTTATAAAGGGCAAGGGATGTCTTCTGTCTACTGTATTTTGTCAGTGACAAATGAGAACAAACTGCTGAATGTTAAGAAAACAATCTCTCAATCTCAGTCTGTCTCATGCAAATCCACTGCATTATACCAGAGTGTCATAGTCTCAACATAACGGCACACAATGGACACTATGTTTTTGACGATTTACAGCATCACAACTGAGTTATGTGTGTCCAGATGTGACAAAAAGCATGAATGAATGATCAATAGACACAGCAGACAGTTGAGAGAGACGATAGGAATGTCAGAAGTTATTGGTGTGGAATCAACCCTGTTTTAAAATTAGTCATTTTTCTTTACAAAGTCAAAGAAGTTCATCACAGACAATTCTGGCCAGATGCTTGAGAGTACAAAGCTCATCAAGATCAGACATTACATGGCTTTCCTGATTACACCTGTTCCTCCCTTTAAAGACTAATAAAGGATCTGACATCAATCCATAAGAGCTGGTGGAAAACATAGCATTCTACCTTTGCCCTCTCCTCTCTCTACTAACCAGTGTTGTAGATCAGGTGATCTGATTACAGCACTGCACATACAATACTAGTGTTCATTTGCTACTTACGACTTTTTAATTCAACATAGTTCATCTGTTAAACAATACAATTAGAGCTTAGAACCAAATGTTATTTTATCTAATTTCCATAGGACTAAGTCCTTGCACACAATTCTGATGATGACTCCAGATGTTGGTGGTGTGTGAGGAATTACAGATTTGATGATATTCAATTACGATTTTGTAATAAATCATTATTTTGATAGCTTTGGGCCTATATAATAGCGTCACAAAGATTAAAACCCTTTTCAACTGTTAGACTCTCGTAGTTACTACCCTAACCCTTGAACAAGAACATACCGCTCAAGCATCTGAAAACTTGCAATTACTTGACATAAAGATACTTAACAGCAGCCTAAACCACGTTTCTGTCAGCCTCACTTTTGGTCATTAACGAGTGTCCCTCCGTCACCTGCCCATTGTCTCTCTAGCCACATCTACCGGAGTACAATATGTGGGCTACAGCAGCAGGTAGCCGGCCCTTCACGAAACGAATCATAGGCTACTAACAGCCGCAGTACCTTAAGTCCGGCGTCTTTTCCTGAAAATATATTGGAAAATCAGAAAATGTCTTACGGTTCTGAAAGTCCCAGTGCACTGAGCTCCCGGTGAGTGGACTTTCACCCTGTGGTGAAGTACAGTCGTTTCTTACTGTCAAGAGAGAAGTATTGCTTCGCTGTTCTGCAATCCTGCTCTTTCCGTCACAGGTGGACACGCCCTCTCATGAATATTCACCTAACTGTATGTGCCTCCCAACGGGATGATAGTCATTTTAATCAATAGTAATGAACATTTCACAATATAACCAAAGTCTGTCGAACGTTGAAAAGTTCTGTTTCATTCTTGACAATAAGCCACGGTTACATATGGTCACGTTAGAGATTGTGAGCATAAATCTACCAGTATTGTATTTTCCTGTAGGTTCCCCAACGCAATACAAGTACAATCTCAATGACGCGTTTTTCTAAAGGTTGCGGCGTCACTGACATCTGCTGTATGCAGAGCGCATTACACCCAAACAGTAAGAAAGGTTTGACTTGCATGATCATTTTAAAGCATATAGTACGAAAATACAATATATTTCGCCGGGAGTGTAATCCATCCTAACAGCATGGATAGAAAATCAAATGTATTTGTTTAGCCCTTTTTACAAGCAATATCACAGCTTCACATACGACCATAGAACTGCACATAAAACAACCTAAAATGGTCAGGACTGGGAAGCCAAGTCGGACCAGCACAGTATCACAGGACACCCAGGTAGATGGTACAGGAAGTGACCGGGACCTCTCTGTGGTCCATTTTAGGAGACCGACATCCAGAATTGTGCTATTCCATGCGGCCTACTGCAATATTGTTTTTTTAAGGGGAGTAGGCCTAATCTATTTTAGTGTAATTGTGCAACATACATTCTCCTTGGTACAAATGTTTTACACAGGTTTATACAGTCACAAAACTGTAATTTGTTCTTTCCGGTTTGCCATTTTTCTTTATGTCAAATGGATGATTTGATTGAATGCCTAGACCAGCCCCCTGTTAATCAGAACTGTACCAATTGGAAGCTCCGAACAGCTCACATGCACATGTCCTGGATTTTAGACAAAAAGGTTAACATATATCACACAAGAATATCACAGTGCCTCCTTAGTGACTTCCGCCTGAAGTGTGTCGAGTGTAAAGTTACAATATACCGAAATATTGGACAACTACTACAACTACCAATATCCTTTAATATGGGAGGGGGTCGATTGTAGCTGTCTCAATGGACAAGCCTGTCAGATGGATCTGTGGTTATTCATTTGACCACAAGATGTCAGTCAAGGACTGTTGGAGGTAATAATCTGCGTTGCAAATCTCACGCATTCGTGAGACTTCCAGCCGTTGGAGTTTCGCGCAAGTGAACGTGGTCTCGCGGGCCAGGGGTAGTTTACTTCAGAATGATTTCTCAGGACTAGACGACGTTCTCAGAAGGTAGTTAACTGCTTACATTTAGCTGCTTTCATCAAGTTTAGTTGCACGTAAAGTGCTTAACGTTAGTAGTATGTTATTACAATTATATAAAGTCGTCTGTCCGCATTGTCAGGTCAGATAACCAGTCGACGGTGCTAATGCTAGCTGCTGTGTAACATTAGGTGCGTTCGACATGGACTGCGGCTGAATGAAACGACCGGCGAGAGTAGCCGCTTGCAGTCGGGGAGGAGTTGAAAACGGCTCTGTGAAGTTGGACATTCCAGCTTCTCGTGGTTTGCTGCGTTGATGTCAGTCGTGGCCGATCAAGCGCTGTTTGCTTACGTTACTTTATTTATAATTAAACTTAGTCTTTCCGTTAGTAGAAGAGGTGGCCCAAAACCCTTTCTTCAACAAATATTTTACTCAATCAAATTGTTTGGTCCGGATTTGAGCATTGGCGAAACTGAAGGTGTCAGAATAATTACAAAACAAGCGTCAAAGTTGTCGTGTGTGAGTCTGGCCAATCATGAAATAGCTGTGTCGTCATTTGAAGCCGTGCAGTTGCTCTTGAGAAAATGCGCTCGTCTACACAGCCGGCAGTTCTCGAATCGATCTCACGGTACTTTGATGGCTACGTCACAGTGACCTAGCCTCGGCGCCGTCTCAAGTCGGACAAAAAGTCTAACCACAATTCACTGTTTCAAGTCAGCCGCCTGCAGCCAACTGCAGCGCTGCATGAAGCGAGGCCATGTCGAACGCACCTAAAGTTAACTGCCGGTGTCACTATCATAGAGGTATTATAACTAGAGGGCGTCATGCATGGCTTCCAAGATGGCGTCTCCATTCATTTCTATGAAAAGTGCTCAGTGGCCCAGTGAGGCAAGCGAGAGCGCGAAACGGACAGCGCCATCTTTCCACTTCCGTGTCTTCCGGTCTAAACTAGGAAAAAAGTGAGCCCGTAGCTTTAAACGGGCTCACTTTTTTCCTAGCTCCGAGCTGGCTCCGAGGACTCGTGCACGCTTGCAACTAGCTGTACACGTCATACTTCGCGACAACCAGTCGCGAGCTTGTGAGCTGGAGCTAAGGCATTGCAGAAAACTGTCAGAATGTGGCACAAGTCCGATCAAGAAGCAGATACATGTGAACTTACGAAAATCAATACTGTAATATTATACGTGCAATGCCTATACGTTGTTCTTTTTGCTCCGTGTTTTTAGTTTGACTGCTAAGTATTGTGTTGGATTAAAGAAACTGCAAGCTTGAATATCTGGCTCCGTCGTTGTTCTAGCTCGGCAAAGCAAGCTAAATTAAGCCTACAGGCTATACCTATGTTACTATTATAATGATGATGAGTGTAGCTTACTATTACTAGCTTATTGTTAATGCCATCGTTGTAGTGTTAACTGACATAAAGTTCTAACAATATAACGACCAGTGGCGGACTCAGACTGTTTGAAGGGCAGGGGCGAAAAAAGGGCACATTAAGGGCACTCAATAATTGTTTTCCTATGTAAAGAGCAGCCAATAAGGCACTTTCTCTCATATTCACCACTCTAGAGAGCAATTTTTCAACCATGTAGGCACTGTAAGGGCATTAGAAGGGCACTCATTGAGCACGTTATCGGATTTTCTCTCGTAATTCGCCACTCTTTACGGCACCTTAGCGCGCTTTTTTCAACCAAGGAGGCACGAAGGGGGGCGGTCGCCCCCCCTGCCACCCCCCGGAGTCCGCCACTGATAACGACCATAACAATATTGTCGTTATCAGACATGATTTATTCATCTTCGTCTTTGCTCCAGAATAACATGTTATCTACAATGACGCCGTAACATGCCACGATATTATAACTAATTATATTAGGCTATAATTAGCCTACTTTGTCATGCAATGAGAATAATCGCTTTCATTAGCCTACAAAATGGTTAAATATGCTTTAAAATAACGGAAATAAACTCTACAAACAACCGTCATGTATATGTGCAAGCATTTGTAAAACGTGCTACAATTAAGGCAGGCAATTTTAGATTACCAAGTCCTTTCTCCTTGTTCTCATTCAGCTCAGGTAAATCAGCGACTTGCTGATGTTCCCTTGTGTGCTCGTCCCCTGTTAGTATCCGCGAACACGTTTCGAGGCAACTTTTCTTGACGTAGGCAAATAAATGGGGTGCTAGTTTACCCATTTCGGATTGGTTTCAAACATAGCAAAAATCTGGAAAAATTATTCTATGAAAAAGCTAGTAGTATGAGCCAGGTTCGAGTATCGAACAAAAATTATTGGGGGAGATAGTTTTGTAAATGTTGACTGGAGTTAATAGATTAAAAACGACCGGAAGACACGGAAGTCAAGTCGAAGATGCAATACCACCTACATCCACCGGGGCCGTTGCCTCAAGCCAAGGGGCGAGGGGTGGGGGCTTGGTCACTATACTGAAGCTGCAGAGTTGCTAGCTAATTACTTAGATAATATGGCTAACAAGAATTAACTGTGGCTTGTGACGTACCGGCCGTGATACAGATGTTGGCTAGTTAGACGGTATAATGTAGGACTAGTAACGTAGACTTAGAAGGGAAGGGGTAGCGAGGTAACTCTAGCTAGTGGTAGCTAAATGACGCAGACTTTTTCTTGTAGATAAACTCCAGCAGCAGAATTGACGACCATGTATGTAGTAATACTAATCCTACACGACTGAAGTACAAATACGCCCCCATTATCACCACCTCAGAATTCTTCTGAAGGAATCAGATAGCAACTGTTGATAGCGACTGTGATGTCATAGAGGAATGCTTCAATGTTCTGTTGTGTGTGTTCCAGACCCCCTCCTAGGAGACCAGCTGCACCCCAGAGAGCAGCTACCCCACACACACCTGCAGCACAGGTGAGATACACACACACCTGCACCACAGGTGATATGTACACACACAATAGTGCAATAATAACAAAATAAACCGGTGAGTGGGGGGGGAGGGGGCTGGAGGCCCAGAGGCCCCCCAGGAAAAATGTGATCTGTCAACTTCAGGTGATAGACGCTGGCTGTCTGTATCTCGGTGTTTGCATGTCAGGAGGAGCGGGGCTGAGGATAATGTGTGTATGTGTGTTTACCAGGCCTGTCTAAGGCAGAGTGTGTGAGGAGGAGCAGGGCAGCAGAGAAGATCCAGAACCATGTACACGGAAAAGGACAGACATCACCCCTGTGACCAGTGTGGGAAGATCTTCTGGCGGTCAGAAACCTTAAAGAGACACCAGCGTATTCACTCAGGAGAGAAGCCGTACCACTGTGACCAGTGTGGGAAGAGCTTCAGTCGGTCAGAAACCTTAAAGACACACCAGCGTGTTCACTCAGGAGAGAAGCCGTACCACTGTGACCAGTGTGGGAAGAGCTTCAGTCAGTCAGGACATTTAGAGACACACCAGCGTGTTCACTCAGGAGAGAAGCCGTACCACTGTGACCAGTGTGGGAAGAGCTTCAGTGTGTCAGGACATTTAGAGACACACCAGCGTATTCACTCAGGAGAGAAGCCGTACCACTGTGACCAGTGTGGGAAGAGCTTCAGTGTGTCAGGAAACTTACAGACACACCAGCGTGTTCACTCAGGGGAGAAGCCGTACCACTGTGACCAGTGTGGGAAGAGCTTCAGTCAGTCAGGACATTTAGAGAAACACCAGCGTATTCACTCAGGAGAGAAGCCGTACCACTGTGAACAGTGTGGGAAGAGCTTCAGTCGGTCAGAAACCTTAAAGACACACCAGCGTGTTCACTCAGGAGAGAAGCCGTACCACTGTGACCAGTGTGGGAAGAGCTTCAGTCGGTCAGAAACCTTAAAGACACACCAGCGTGTTCACTCAGGAGAGAAGCCGTACCACTGTGACCAGTGTGGGAAGAGCTTCAGTCGGTCACAACATTTAGAGACACACCAGCGTATTCACTCAGGAGAGAAGCCGTACCACTGTGACCAGTGTGGGAAGAGCTTCAGTCGGTCAGAAACCTTAAAGACACACCAGCGTGTTCACTCAGGAGAGAAGCCGTACCACTGTATCCAGTGTGGGAAGAGCTTCAGTGTGTCAGGACATTTAGAGACACACCAGCGTGTTCACTCAGGAGAGAAGCCGTACCACTGTGACCAGTGTGGGAAGAGCTTCAGTGTGTCAGGAAACTTACAGACACACCAGCGTGTTCACTCAGGGAGAAGCCGTACCACTGTGACCAGTGTGGGAAGAGCTTCAGTCGGTCACAACATTTAGAGACACACCAGCGTATTCACTCAGGAGAGAAGCCGTACCACTGTGACCAGTGTGGGAAGAGCTTCAGTCAGTCAGGACATTTAGAGAAACACCAGCGTATTCACTCAGGAGAGAAGCCGTACCACTGTGAACAGTGTGGGAAGAGCTTCAGTCGGTCAGAAACCTTAAAGACACACCAGCGTGTTCACTCAGGAGAGAAGCCGTACCACTGTGAACAGTGTGGGAAGAGCTTCAGTCATTTAGGAAACTTACAGAAACACCAGAGTGTTCACTCAGGAGAGAAGCCGTACCACTGTGACCAGTGTGGGAAGAGCTTCAGTCAGTCAGGACATTTAGAGACACACCAGCGTATTCACTCAGGAGAGAAGCCGTACCACTGTGACCAGTGTGGGAAGAGCTTCAGTGTGTCAGGAAACTTACAGACACACCAGCGTGTTCACTCAGGGGAGAAGCCGTACCACTGTGACCAGTGTGGGAAGAGCTTCAGTGAGTCAGGAAGCTTAAAGAGACACCAGCGTGTTCACTCAGGAGAGAAGCCTGTGGTGTCACTCAAGCCTATGTGAGTACTGTAGTTGTGCAGTATGGTTCCTTCTGGATTGTATCCATATATAATATTCATAGACACATGTTATGCTGTCTTAGTCAGTTCTTTTATTTTGTAAATTAGCATCCCCTGCTGGTGGTTTTGTACAGTTCTTTTAGGTCATGTGACTTGATCTGACTGTAGTTGAGAGCATAATCGGCAGGCATGCCTCAGCAGGTATATGTATTTTCATAATTTTAGAGATATTTGAAATGTTTGTGTGTAGATCAAATGTGGAAGGTGTGTTCATGTTAGCAGCATGTTCTGGCTGTAGCTTGTTCAGAGAAAGCATTGTAGGAATACAAATAATGTTTACCAGTAGCCTATATTTGTAAAAGTTTATATCATTTGTGTTATACTCACTTTGTACTCACCATAATGGGAATTTGGACATTGATTCTATGTTTTTCTTTCTGTCGTTTTTACTTACCTGCCAGTTGCTACATTAAAGGAGGTCGATTTGGGAACTCCTTTGAGCGTGTTGTGATTGGGTATGGAGTTTATGTACCTGTTAAATCATGCAAGGTGTGTGAAGAGGACAGGATACAAGTCGTTAAATCACATGTCAACCCTCACATAATTCACACGACAGTTAAAAGCCCTCCTGTGTTGAGCAAGCCATCCTAAAACCTGAAGTCTTAGATGAAGGTCAGTAGATCGACTGAACTTGCAGAACTTGATCCAGATGCTTGATCCAGATAGTCTCCAATGCAGTCATGACTATTTATGACCCTTTCGGTTCATATAGTAAACTTCTGTGCCTTTTCTGAGTACAGTTCATGCACATGTAATGGAGAGACTTGTTTGCTCAAATATGAACCACATTAGGCTACCGTTTAATTTACATTTACATTTATTCATTTAGCAGACGCTTTTATCCAAAGCGACTTCCAAGAGAGAGCTTTACAAAAGTGCATAGGTCACTGATCATAACAACGAGATATCCCCAACATTGCAAGTAGTCAAACATGAATCATACATTGTGAAAAACCCAAAAATAAGTGCCAAAGGGAAAAAAAATCATAAGAGCATGGAGTTAAACAAGTTACAATTGGATAACATGAATCTAAAAGTGCACCTGTGGAAGAGCAAACCACAGTAAACTACCTCACAGCGAGTACAATAATTTTAATCAGTTACAGCTAACCGACAAGAGCAGCAGGTCTCTAAGTAAGAGTCCTTGTGATCCTGGAAGAAACTAACATCATGTCCAGCAGATCTTTCCTAGGTACCGTTGTATTCCCGGAACAAGTGTGTCTTGAGCCTATTCTTGAAGGTGGGGAGACAGTCAGTGTCTCTGATGGAGGTGGGGAGTTGATTCCACCACTGGGGGGCCAGACAGGGGAAAGAGCTTGTGTTGGGACCGGGCGGTCTTGAGCGGTGGGACCACCAGACGGTTGTCAGAGGAGGACCGAAGGTGGCGGGAGGGAGTGTAGGGCTGGAGGAATGAAGGTTTAATTCACCTACTTGGACCATAATTCTGTATGAAAACGTTTTTTGTGTCACACTGACACACTGCCCTAAATGAGGAAAAAATAAAACCTCAATGCAGGATAGCCCACCGTTTTCCATTCCTGCAGATTCCTGCTAAATGTGCCAAAAACGCCTAAACAGCATACCCAAAGTAAATTGAAAGCTGTTCTTGAACCATTTGGAGTACATGCATGTAAATAGTCTCTTTTGAAAGCTGACACTTTGAAGTTAAGTCCCCTGTTGTCAGGACCCCTGTCAGTCCTACTGGTGTTGAGTTATAGCAGCTTAAACACAAGGCAAGTGAAAGGTTCTATTTCCGCCTAGTTTTTCGTTTTGAAAACAGAGGCCTAAAGAGGCCTAGAGGTGGTAGGTATTAGCTGGAACACAGCATTGGACCACAGGTTGAAGCCTTACCCAATTCAAATCAAAAGTCAAACATAATACCACAATATATTCATATTTTACACATGTTTTTATAAGAGTACATCCATGCGTTTTCTAAAAGGGCCTTTTGGAGACTCCAAAATGACCCTTTGAACCAAGGTCAAATAAAAATGTATTCTTTTTCATAATTGTTATCTCTAATGAAAGGTGGTACTTAGAACTATCATATATAATAGCTAAATCCCTCATTAGTATTACTGAAACACAAAAACTGAATTATGAACACATTGTGTGCTTTATCTGATTCCCAGGAATGGCGCACAAAGAACACTGATTCTGTCAACCAGATTGCGCAATAGACTTTTATTTCGAAGGCTCCACAGAAGCTTGACATGTTTGGTATTAGCGTTTGCAGCATTTTCTTAGCTACAAGGCTAACAAGCTCATTTCAGAGCCATTCAAAGCCACGTGTTAGATATTCGTGTACAACGAGTGTGAGGCGGGACGCACAGACCTAGTTGGCTGTAGAGGACTGTCAACAGGGCATGGAAGCTCTTATTGGGTCAATCGTGGTGTCAATCGAAAGGGGAGGGTTCAACGGACATTTTGATGTCATGTTTTCGAGGATACTATATTGGCAAGCGGAGAAAATATTACCTTCAAGTGAATAAGGTATTTCTTTCGTCGCTAACTAGCATAATGGAACAAAGGATTTTAGCTATTTATGAATGTATTTGGACAAACTTTTGAAACATGGTTAGATACTTTGGACCTTTGGGAATGTAACCAGCACAAATTACCAACGTTTGATGGACTTGTTTGCATAACTGGACCATATATGAACCGTCGAGTGTGAGTAAAACTTTTTCGTTTGGTGGTGAATTTATATTCGTGACAGGACAAAGACGTTAGATGTACTTGCTGTTGCGACTTGATATTGAAAAGGTTTATTTCAATGGAAGCACAAGAATCGTAGCTTTCCAATGATGTGTCATTTGTGTAGCCGTCTTAAAAATATATTAGTTAGAATTGAGTGCGTTATACTTGAGGGACGGAGGGGCAGCGTTTCTGTTCCGCGGGCGGGACAACATCACGAAAAAAGTTGGATTGCTTTTGATAGCCAGCAATATCTATTA
>CAEFZP010005619.1:67500-71082 GCA_903064625.1 Mallotus villosus | reverse complement strand
GTCGGGAGATAAAGAGGAAATCTATATCATGGTTTGGGCCAAGTTAGCATCGTATATATATTCCCTCATTGGATCTCCGTGTTGCCTCAGTGTCCCGCAGTGCTGGTGAGAGTGTAGTGTTGTGCAGGATAGACTACCTCTGCCTGCATGGCGCGGGCCTCATTAAGGGTTTACTTGCTAGTCGACGCTCAAACACATGCTTATTATACACACACGCGCGTGTACACACATACACACACACGCGCGTCGTTGCAAGAAAAGAAAACGGGAAAACGCACACTCGCTCGCGCACGTATGCCCCTAAACACACACCACACTCTCACATGCCCTCTCTCACACACAAACACACACATTGAATTTGTGTGTGTGTGTGTGTTTTAAAATGCAGGGGGCTCTTCTTTTTACTTCTGCCAAACATCAAACACCTTTTTTTTTCTCTTTGAAGCCACAAAGACACATACTTGCAGTACTGTACACGCTCAAGCACGGAAACACACACACACACACTCACGGGCACATATAGACGTACCGTATGCATTCACCAACGTGTATCATCCAACACACACACCAATGCACACGCACACGCACACACAGTCTTTGAAGAGGACACAAACTACTTCCCCCAGCGTCATCATTTGGACATAATTTCAGGGGCTCTGAACCCCTCCCCCCCCCTCCACCACTCCCCCCGGCCCCCCTCCCCCTTCCTTCCCCCTCCGACCGAACGCAACACAACAGCTTGTTTTTGTTTCCGGCGCTCCCTTTTATTGAAGGAGGGATGAAAAAACATCAAAGGGGGTTTCAGGGAAGCAATTACTTGATATATTGTCAGAGCCAGAGGGAGGGAAAGAGGGAGAGTGAGAGAGAGAGAGATGGGGGGAGAGAGCGAGAGAGAGAGAAGCTTTGTTTGGAACACGCTGTTGAAACAACTAAGAGAGAGAGCAGAGAGGTGTGGTGGGTGTTGAAGGGGTTTGCCATGGTGTGTCAGGGTTGGAGGGGCCCCTCCGGACCCCCTGGGGGCGATGTTGTGTTCACCTCCGGGCGTTTGGACGTACAGGAAGCTGCTGTATGCACAAGAGGAGTTTGAGTCACACGCATAGCCACACACACACACACACACAGTCAAAATGGACCTATACAGACTTAGCCTGTAAGTGTGGCAGTCTCTCTCTCTCTCTCGCTCTCTCTCTCTCTCTCTCTCTCACTCTCTCTCTCTCTCTCTCTCTCTCTCTCTCTCTCTCTCTCTCCCACTCAGACAGCAATATGTGTCCAGGCTGCTCCCTCCCAGACAGAAATCATATTCTGCTTATTATGGGATGTCTGTGTAAATGTGTGTCTGACAATAAGAAGACACTGTTAGTAATGCAGTTGTTAGTCACGGGGCTTCCTTCGAGGGCTCCCCCGACGACCCAGCGCTTTCCTTGATGTGCCTCCTTAAAACTCTCGAGGATGTCACGAACAGAAACGGAAAAAAAGATACGTGACACATGCACAGACACGTCGGGATGTCACACCAGAAAACACACACGCGTCGTTGTGTGTCATCTATACTATCTCTCTCTCTCTATCTCTCTCTCTATCTCTCTCTCTCTCTCTCGTTCTCTCTATCTCTCTCTCTCTCTCTCTCATCTCTCTCTCTCTGCCTCTCTCTCATCCTCTCCCCCTCTCTCGGCCTCTCTGCCTTTTCTCCCTCTATCGCTCTCTTTGTCTCCACCCCTCCTCTCTCTCTCTCTCTCTCTCTCTCTCTACTAGATATATATATATCCCTTTATCTCTACCCCTCCCTCTCTCTATTCCCTCATTCTCTCTCTCTCTTCTTCTCCGTCTCTTTCTTCAGTGCTGACTGCACGTTTGTCACCAGTCACAAACACTTCCATAAATCTTCCTCCCTCCATGCAGTGCCGACAAGGCAAATAACCCCCACGTCCGACCCTTCTTAATGGCTGCCCCATCAGCATCAGGGTGACAGGTAAACACACACTGATTAGCTATTAGGACAGTACACACACGCACACACACACACTCGCGGACTCCCTCCCTCCTTCCCTCCCACGCACACACACTCAGGAACGCTCCTCCGCACCCACACACCCTCTCAGACTCCCCGGCGCACGCCGCCACACGCTGACCCACGCACATCCCGGCACGCGCCCGCGCTCTTTCGCACGCCGTGCCCTGTCAGCGCTTCGGGAGCAGCCATTAGCACGTTAGCCTCGGCTCGCGTCGATAAAGCGGCGCGCCGCACTCAGCTAACACACCCCTCTCGCGTCCCGACAAGTCGCTGTGCGTTACAAGTGCTGGGAAAACCATTGGCGTGTGTGCGCAGCGTGGCAACCAGAGGTGAGTTTTAAATCGACAGGAGCGGGGCCAGGTGAACTAATGCTGGTTGCGGTGTGGATACAGCCCATTACGCGCTTCCATGTTTGCTGGGTGGAACCTGGATCGCTAATGCTAGCCTTTAATGGGAGGCCTTCGCTAATCGCCGCGCTGCCGTTAGTGCTTTTAAGATGGAACACTCTCTCGCCCGTCTGTCTGTCTCTCGTTCTTACTCTCACGTGTTGTCTGGATCTCCTTCCCTCTCCATCGTGCTCTCTCTTCTTCTCACCCTCTCTCTCTCGCCCTTTCTTTCGCTCCCCCCCCCCAACACACACCCCAACACACACCCCCTCCCACACACACACACACACACACACACAGTCGATCCGCTCCATTACCTGTCCCCAGTGCTGATAGGAGGAGATGAACCTCGTCTTACCTTTACTTTTAACTCCAGAGACCGGCCCATTACCCCTCCACTCTCACACTCACTCCATCCTGACCCCACACTCCCCCACCCTGAGTCAGCACACACACGCACACACACACACACACACACACACGCACACACACCATCTTCTCCATCAGACACGAGCGACGGGAGACGAGAGCGGGTCCTTCCCTCGATTCTCTACCTCCGTCCATCCCTCGTTCCCCCCCCATCACTTACCTCCCCAATTAGACTCTACCGAGTCATAGCAGCCCCCTGACCGAGTCTGTGTGTCTGTGTGTGTACGTGTGTGCGTGTCTGTGTGTGTGTGTGTCTGTGTGTGTCTGTGTGTCTGTGTGTGTGTGTGTGGGTGGGTGTGTGTTTTGTGGTCCAGATGTTCACACATCACAGCCGTCTTTAATGAGTCCTGTGTGTTTGTATCAAATAAAGACAATAGATAGATAACAGTTAGCCGCTGTTGTCCGTTTAATCACAAGCAAATTAGCGCACTTCTTCCTTTTCTCCGTTTCACGATTGCGCTTTTTTCCTCTTCCTGTCAGTCTCTTCTGTCAGCTTCTCGAATTTATTCTCGGTCCTTTTCTGTGTCTGTCTCTTTAAAGGTGAGTCCACTATACACCGATGAGGTTCAAGGGTTTGGAGTGAAATCTGAAACACACACACACACACACACACACAAACACACTTACACAGACACATACTGTCACAAACACACACACACACACACATCCAAACATACACACTCACGTGTCATATGGCATGTGAAGAACCTATGCACATTATCAGCACTGACCAGACAGGCTACTGTGTTTGTGTGG
>CAEFZP010005619.1:62500-65000 GCA_903064625.1 Mallotus villosus | reverse complement strand
CTAACCCCGACCTTAACCTTTAACGTCATCCAACCCTAACACTAATTCTAGCCAATTCTACATCCACTGAAACCCCCGCGAGAAATAGCACTTAAAGTCAAACAAGACCCGCGCACACACACACACACCAAGCCAGCCAGCCTGCCAGATATCATTAGTTCAGCTGCGGCAGTGGCTGGCTACAAGGATCGACTTTGAACTCATATCGTCGCGTGACACAATGTTTACGTTTGCGTTCGCCTCCCGAGGGAGCGCAGACGACAGACAACAGGAAGACAGCTAGTCAGGTTCGCCACAGGCAGAGTCGTCGCTGCCTCGGCACCAGAGAGACTCAGCCATTGAAACGCCCCCAACTGATATCTTCACTTTGTCTCTCTGACAATGCACGCACGCACACGCACACATACATACACTCATGTGCCACTTCACGGCTGTTGATGTATAGTGTTTAATGATGTCTCTGTATACCCAGGATTAAAAAGGAGCTCAACGCACAGACGGGCACTCAGACACACGCGTGCACACACACACACTCTCTCTCACACACACGCGAACCTCAGCTCTCCAAACGATCCCTCACGCCAAGCAGATTGCTGTAGCCATAGCTCGTCAAACCATACTACTCTGTGGAAACTGTGACTCGGTGGCGCTACCCTCAGTGGTGTGTGGTGTGTGTGTGTGTGTGTGTGTGTGTGTGTGTGTGTGTGTGTAGGTTGGTGCCTTTTGTGTATTTGAGTGTACGTCCGTGCATGTGTGTGTGTGTGGGTGTGTGGGTGGCTGGGTTGGTGCCCCATGAGTGCATGTGTGTGTACCTCTCCGTATGTGTGTGTGTGTGTGTGTATGTGTGTGTGTGCATTCCCGTGACTCGTCTGTCTGTTATTGTAGTTGTGAGGTTAACCTCAGGCAGTTTGGCCATGCTACCGGGGCCAGACCTCACAGTGCTAACACTCCCACAGGGAAGAACACAGCTAACTCCATCAGCACAGAGACATCACTGGGCCCGGAGGGACCACAACCCCTCAGAGGCCCCAACACACACACACACGTCTGTAAACACACACACACACATATTCACACGCGCACACATCTGTAAACACACACACGCGCCTGTGAACACACGTACGCACACACACACACACACACACATATCAGTGAACGGACACACGTCTGTGAACACACACCCCACGTCTGTGAACAAACACACATATACACACGCATACATCTGTACACACACACACACACACACACACACCACACACATACACACATCTGTCAACATGCAGACTTCAAAACCATCACAGCAGGGACAGAGGCTATCGGTGCATCTGGAGAGAGAGAAACCACAGCTGTATCAGCCAATTAATTCTAGCTTCTACAACAATGCAGTAGTCAATTTATCGTCCATTTCGTTTTGAGGGTTCTTGTACAAATCTGTTTTTGACTGGCTCCCCCTTCTCTAAGGTTTTTACCCCATCTCCATAGAAACCGTGCAACGTTTACAGAGCCACATTTGGCTGAATGCCTTCTCCGTCTCTATTTTAGCGCTCGGGGTATTTGAAGAGCGCCGGCTCTTGCTCGACTCAGCCGCCCCCAGAGACCCCCTCCCTCAGAGAGGGTTAGGAGAGGACACTGCTCCTCCTCCTCCTCCCTCCCCCTTTTCTCCTCCACCTCCCCCCCTCTTCCCCCCTCCTCCTCCCACTCCTCTTCCCCCTCCGCCTCCCCCCCTCTTCCCCCTCCGCCTCCCACTCCTACTCCTCTTCCCCCTCCGCCTCCCACTCCTCCTCTTTCCCTCCTCCTCCCCTCCCCCTCCTCCCCTCCCCCCTCCTCCCCTCCTCTTGTGGTCAGGGCTGCTCTGGCGACCGCAGATGCCCCCCAGATGAAGGGTTTGAGATGAAAGAGGTAGAACTGGAGGAAGAAAACCCCAGTAATATGATTTTGGAGGAGAGGGGATGAGGTCTGTGGTTTGTCGTTAAATATAGGCTTCAGTTACACATGAGGACGATGGAGGCCTCCGCTGTTACATCGTTGTAACGGCCTGAGCTGGGACTCACTCACACACACATGCACACACACACGCACACATGCACACACCACACACACACCACATACACGCACACACACACACGTACATACAATCAACAAACCCCTAATGAAAAGGTTCTCATCTTACCTAACCCAAGCCCTTTAAGTCAATCAGGAGGATACTTATCAACAATATAGTTTCTTATATATTCACCCACACACACACACACACACACTCACACACACAAACACACACGCTGATAAGCAGGGCACTCAGAAATATGCCAAATGCAGCAGGATAGGAAAGGCAGACATCACTGCTGTTCAGTATTTAATGTAAGAGGTCTCCACTTCTCGCCCTGTACAGTAGTGTTGTTGTTGTTGCTGTTGTTGTTTTGTGTTGTTGTTTACATTGTTGTTATTGTTGTTGTTGTTTTGTCATTGTCGTCGTTATGAATGCGATTATTATAAATAATAA
>CAEFZP010005619.1:0-57500 GCA_903064625.1 Mallotus villosus | reverse complement strand
TGGAAGGAGTGTGTGTGTTTGGAGCGCGGGGTCGTGTGTGTGTGTGTGTCAAGGTTTGAGAGAAACCAGCTATGACCCCTCATTTAACGAGGTGCGCGCGTGTGTCTGTGTGTGTATGTGCGAGGGGTATGTCCTGTGATGTGTACACCCACACGTTGTTCCCCATGATAACCCAGCACCAGCCCGAGCCCTCCATCGTCACCATACCCTGGACCAGGGTAAGGGCCAATCCCAATACTACCCCTTACTCCGAGCCCTTACCCCTAGCCCTTACCCCTAGCCCTTACCCCTAGCCCTTACCCCTAGCCCTTACCCTTACCCCTAGCCCTTACCCCTAGCCCTTACCCCTAGCCCTTACCCCTAGCCCTTACCCCTAGCCCTTACCCCTACCCCTAGCCCTTACCCCTAGCCCTTACTTTTGCACGTTCACGTGAGAGCTAGTGGTGTCCCAATACTCTTTTTGAGCTAGGGGTAGGGCTAAGACGAAGGGGTATACACCCCTCAAAACCAAGTAAGATCGGGAGCTTACTTAAAACCTAGGGCTGTGTGAATACTGCGTGCTCGGCAACAATGGCGGCCAGATCATCCAGAGAGTCCGATAAATGTAATTTTTCGTCTTAATTAGTTGATCAAAAAAATTATGACAGTCTTGTTTTGTGCTATACACAGTCCTGTACATATATATTTGCAACCATTTTCCTAATTGAAACGTTTCTAAAAATCGCTATTTTGCTATGCTTACAGTTTACAGTGCTGATTTGCACAACAGTCCCGCATTTTTCTGATTAGCCGTGAATAGACTCCATGCATGTCTACAGTTTTAATTAAACTCCATTAGCAGCGAATTTCAAACGGATTTCGTATGATATCAGTGCATAACACTACTTGCTTTGGATACATCGATATGCGTAACCGTAACCAAGTGGCGTCTCATTTCTTAGGGCTATGTAGCCCTTACCCCTCAGTTTCGAGACACAAGGGCTAGGGCTAAACTAAGGGCTAGGGTAAGGGGTAGGGGTAAACTAAGGGCTAGGGGTAAGGGGTAGGGGTAAGAGGGAGTATTGGGATTGGCCCTAAGTCTCCAACTCGAACCCCGGACCAGAAAACAAACCCGTACCCTGGACCAGTCCACTAATCTTGGTTCTCTGTGTATTTTTGCCAGATGGAGAGTGAAAAATATATAGAAAAAGGGAGAGCAAAAGAGAGAAGGAGAGAGAGAGACAGGGAAAGAGAGAGAGAAGAGAGAGAGAGAGAGAGAGGTAAAGACTGACTGCGAGATAAACAGATGACATCTATGAATAAATAACTCCTCCATTAACACTCTACCTCTGTTCTCTTGCAGAGCAAGCAGAACGATGGTAATTGCCATGTTGATCCGCGTGCGCGCGTGTGCGAGAGTGTGTGTAGGTGTGCGTGGTTGGATGTGTGCATCGGTTTGTGTAGGTTTGTGTAGGTGTATGCCAACATGTGCGTGCGTGTGTGTGTGTACGTGTGTGCACACTTATTGTGTAGGTGTCTCCCTGTTTGTGTGTCTGTGTGTCTGTGTGTGTGTGTGCGCTGTGTGTGTGTGGCCTTCTGATTCTTCCGTATGGATTAATTCCTCGATGTCCTGGTTCTAACTTGCAAACTGCTCCGCCCCCCCCCTCCCCCCCCTCCCCCCCTCATGAATATGGACGATGTTGACAAAGTGAAGAGGGGAATCTTATGCTAACAAGACCGACACGTGGGCGACGACCGCCGCCGAGCGCTCTCCGTTTAATCCCCGCGCACGGCTAACTTTATATACACACACGCGAGTCCGGCGGCCATTTTAGACGGCACTCGCCCTTGCCTGCGTGGAGTTCTAAATTGTCGTGGGGGCGCCTGGCAAAGCACTAAGGACTGTCATTGTTACACAGTATGCAACGGGGATTTAGGAGTTGTTTAGAATAACAGATGTTGGTCTTTCGACAATCAATATGTATTTAAGTGTAAACTGCTGAATTTGTCCAGTCGAGAGGGAGATGTTTTTGTATGTAGCAGATGTTGTGTTACAGTTCTTAGATTCATGTTAGGGGGGCGTCTGAATGTAAAGGCATGTTAATAAGTGTCTGTATTCTCACTGTATGTTCCCTGTATCTTCCAGGTGGACATGTTCAGGTGTAGGGGGTTCCAGGTTAGGAGGGGTTTGGAGTGGTCGGGCTAGGGAGCGTCTGAATGTTACGTTGCAGTCAGTCTAAGGCCGTGTTTCTCCACTGGTGGGTCCCGGTCTCGTAAGCTGGTGTGGAGAGGGTAGCGGACATGTCCTTTTGCTCCGTCAAAATTCAAACTTTTGTTGTTATACGTTACTGAACTTCCAATGGTGCACTTTTATTTTGAAATCTGCGTAGGCTCCACACCGTGTTGGGCGCATTCTAGAGAACAAATAATTTCTGCACAAATCGTTTTGTGAAATGAATTATAATGGTTCGGAAATGACATTACTTTTGGGGTTGTGACTTAATGACCAAGGACACATGTGGGTCCTGAGGTTAGACCAGTTGAGAACTACTGGGGTATCATTTGAATGGTGAGGTTAGGGAGCGTGTGAAGGTTCCACATCAGTCACATAAGTTAGGGAATGTCTGACTGTTCCAGAGCAGAAAGTATAGGAACCATCTGGCTGTTTCAGTGCAAAGAGGAGAGGGAGCGTCTGACTGTTTCAATGCAAAGAGGTTAGGGAGCGTCTGAATGTTTCAGTGCAAAGAGGTTAGGGAGCGTCTGACTGTTCCAGAGCTGAATGTTTCGGCACAGGGTCAAATGTCTAATGTCTCAGTGCTGCCAGGTTCAGGCAGGAGGACTCAGTAGTAGTATTTACTTTATATACTTTATTACACACGATACAATACATGTTTTGGCATAATGGTTCTGCTCGCAGCGGCTTCCTGCCGCACCCAACGGAGACACCGTCTCGACATCCGAGCAGAGAGCAGAGAAGCAATTCCCACCTACTGAAGGAAACACAGAACCAAGGGTGGAGGCCGGGGAGGCAGCAGGATTGAAACTGTGAGCATCCTGTGTCGCACTAAGCAATGCAGAGTGCCGTGATATCCTGTTGATAAACCCCGCCCTTCTAGGAAGGTGTGCCCCGACTCCTATGGAGCTAGAAAGCTGACAAAAGTATCTGAATTTGAATATGAAAGATCTGAAATATTTGTATGTCGAATTTCATAAAACTGAAATATTTTACTGTTGAATATATAATATCTGAATTATTTGTATGCCGAATTTAACAAAACTGAATTATTTTGGTCAAAAATTAGAATCAGATTGCGGAAATTCAGATTGCGGAAATTCAGATGGCGGAAATTCAGATGGCGGAAATTCAGATGGCTGAAATTCAGACTGCGGAAATTCAGATTTTGTCTGAACTAGGCCAAAGGTGAAACAGCTTGCTTTACAGGGAAAAGTAGACGATTTCAGAACGACCGAACTTTACCTAAGAACAAACTGAGTTTCTAGTTGGAAGAAGACCCAGATAGCACACAGCTCTACGTAGACCATACTATGGATGTAGTATGGAGATCGTTGGTATTTGATCGAAACTGACTTCCAGATGATGTGTGGACGATTAATCAAAGCTACACCACCAGGCCACACTACAGATATATGCTGTTAACCAGATATATAACGCCTTTATATCTATGCTGTTAACTAGCCTACTATGTCCGATCTCTCAGACAGCAACTATTTCACTATCTATAACCGATCTGAAACGTCACTTAGCAAATGAACATATATAGGCTGAACATTGACTTTGATATGAATATAAGGAAACAATATGCTTGACCACCCAAAATTGGCTATTAGCAATAGTAGCTAGCTAGCGTTACTTGATTCAACATGGATTTTCTGTTTGGGTATTATAATGAAGAGACACAATTCAAGTTCATGATTTTATATCAGGCTGGATGTTGATGCCATCAAGCTCTTAAAAGAACTCCAACACAGAAAAGAGAACAACGGAACAGAAGCATAAATATAGGCTACAGCTTTGCCAGTTGTTCCGCGTCTTCCATCGGTCTCCGCCGCCCTCCGACTCCGTCTCGACTCACTTGGTTACAGTAACTGCCGATTTTGGAAGGGGAGTTTTTACAAGTTTCATAAGCACTATACCTCGATTGGGCTCCATACTTTTCCTCCAACGAGCAACTCTTAGCGTTTGTTCTGAGGTCAAATTTGGTCGTTCTGAAATTGTCTACTTTTCCCTGTGAAAGCAAGCTGTTTCACCTTTGGCCTAGTTCAGACAAAAATCTGAATTTGCGCAGTCTGAATTTCCGCCATCTGAATTTCTGCAATCTGAATTTCCGCAATCTGAATTTCCGCAATCTGAATTCTGAATTGCTGGACCAAAATAATTCAGTTTTGTTAAATTCGGCATACAAATAATTCAGATATTATATATTCAACAGTAAAATATTTCAGTTTTATGAAATTCGACATACAATTATTTCAGATCTTTCATATTCAAATCAGATACTTTTGTCAGCTTTCTAGCTCCATAGACTCCGTGATGTGACGAGATGCACACACTCCGCCTGATTAGGGAGCGTCTGACTGTTTCCAAGCTGAATGTTTTCGGCACAGCGTCAAATGTCTAATGTCTCAGTGCTGCCGGGTTAGGGAGCGTCTGACTTGTTCAGTGGAGTCAGGTCAAGGAGTGTCTGACTGTGTTTCAGACCTGCCGGGTTAGGGAGCGTCTGACTTGTTCAGTGGAGTCAGTTCAAGGAGTGTCTGACTGTGTTTCAGACCTGCCGGGTTAGGGAGCGTCTGACTTGTTCAGTGGAGTCAGTTCAAGGAGTGTCTGACTGTGTTTCAGACCTGCCGGGTTAGGGAGCGTCTGACTTGTTCAGTGGAGTCAGTTCAAGGAGTGTCTGACTGTGTTTCAGACCTGCCGGGTTAGGGAGCGTCTGAATTCTCCACTGTGACCGTGACCGTCGGCGTCTCTGAGGGGAGCCCTGTGTTAAACCTGGAGGCTGAGCTAATTACGAGAGCTCGTCTCCACCGCAGATTAATGATGCCTCCCTCACTGCACCTCATTCATCCTGCTCACTCATCTACACCCATCTGCATGTCCAGGTCCTGTTCCCGAATACACTCGGCAGCAGCTGTGGGAGTAGGGCTACTGTGTGTGTGTGTGTGTGGGGGGGGGCCCCAGTCCAGATGTTCACTCTGAAGAATTACAGCCCTCTTCAGTCTGAATAAAATATGAATAAAATATGAATAAAATAAACCAGAATCCCTTAAACCTTGCCCTCTCTCTCTCTCTTTCTCTCTCTCTCTCTCTCTCTCTCTCTCTCTCGTCCTTACTCTCATCGTCGGTCCAAATACTCCAATACATTTAACTGCCATTACACTGCTAGTGCTCCTCTGTTGATGTTCAATATTTGAACACACACACACACACACACCTACACACAAACAGACAACCATGGGCACACACACACACACACTCACATGCCCTGTGCCTGGTCCTTGTCTGACGGTTCTTGTCAGTGGAAGGTAAATATTTATGTTTACACTCTCTTTGGCTGTCAGTCCCTGATGCCGTGACCCCGCCCACCCCACCCCCTATCCCGGCAGGGTCTGACACCGGTAAACCCTGAGCTGATTGGAGGATGTAAACATTACGCTGTCGCCTAATTGGACGTTGTAAACAGGGTGAAGGCTCAACCTTGGCGCAGCTGTCTTCGTTGGGAGAGGGAGCCCGTCTCCTTGGAGACAACTCTGTCTCTCCCTCTCTCTTTCTCTCTGTCTCTATCTCTCTCATGCACTCTCACTCTCTCTCTCTCTCGCTCTCTCTCTCTCTTTCCCTTCCCCCCCCTTCCTCTGTCTCACTTTCTCACCCATGCTCTCTCACGCTCTGTCACACAGTCACCCTCCCTCTGTCTCTCCCTCTCTTTCCCTCTCTCCACCCGGACCTTTTCTCTCTCTCGATCGGTTCAGTTGAATTCGGCGTCGGCGCGAGCAACGAAGTGAAACGGCGTCGCCCACGTCGTCACAGCAGACGGCAGAAGAGTCGAGAGGAGAGCGGCAGTGGTCGTGGCAACGACCTCTGACCCCCGCGAGACGGGAGCGGCAGCAGAGTCTGTCATCGCGCCTCCCAGCAACACGGCCGCCCCTCCCCCGGCTCTTAACGCGTGCGGACGCGCGGAGAGTGTGTTTAGCAGTTTGTTTGTGGGGGCACTTCAGGCCGTCGAGTGTTAATTTCTTTTTCCCCCCCCTCCCCCCCCCGCCCCGGCCCTAGAAAGGGTAAACAGACGAGGAAGTAGTCGCGGGACGACACGCCGCCCGCCAAATCACCGTCATTAATATCCATTTGTCCACAGGCCCTCGATCTGTCCTTCAGGTTTGTGGCTAATCAAGCCGTCATCTGGCTGGAAGGAGTGAGGGAGGGGTTGAGGAGCAGGAGAAGGAGGAGGGTTGGTTCCAAACTTGCACTGTACAGAGGCGTTGGGGTGGAGGTGAGGGCCGGTCGAGTCAGCCACTCCGGAGCTGCTGGAGTTTGTCGGGGCACGCGTGCGTGCGAGTGTGTTTGTCCCGCGTGTGTGTGTGTGTGTCCGTGTGTCACTCCACCTGAGTGATGGATTATCTGATTAGCGCCCTGATTTCCGAGGGAGACGCGAGCGACACATGCATATACATGAGCTGCCGTGCTACGCACAGCTAGCCTAATGCTAATGAGCATGTTGGGGTGGAGGGGGGGGGGCTGTGTTGCCTTCCACGCATAATAGACTTACAGTCGGTTATGTGGGGGGAGATTGGGGCCGGGGGGGGCGGTAGTGCCCGCACTCCCTAATCGAATCATCTCCTGTCTCTTACTACAGATAGCATCGGAAGGGGAAAGCGCCTAATGAAGTCTAATTTTAGCGTCGCGGGCGGGCCCGGGAGGGGCGATGACGGAGCGCATGTCGAACACTCCGCCGGGCGCTTGTTTGGGTGGAGGGGACGGGGGGGGGCTCTGGCCTAACTGCTTTGTTGGTACTGCCTTTTGACCCCGACGGACTCGGTTGGTTTTCCGTCATGCGTTCACGGCTGTGCGTGCCGTCCCTTCGCTGCGGACTGCTGCGGAAACCTTATTTTAACCTCTGCGGCCCAGAACGTCTGTGGAGAGTGAGAGAACTGGAAAGAGGCGGAGAGGGAGGCGGAGAGACAACATGAGGAAAGTGTGTAGATAGGATGATTCATCAACAGAGCACAATCGTACACAAACACCTTTTAGTTGCAACCTGATACTCGTCCATGAAATCGCTGCCAGACAGAACCAATCGCTCCCGCTGGGGCAATGAGATCCATGATGAGCAGTGTCAATAGTCATCATTGCATTTGGTGCGGCGAGAATAGATTCATATGCCTTTTCCCCCCCTATTTACCTGCTAGCCTAATAGCCAGGGTACCATCTCCTCTCCCTTCCTACCCCCCTCCTCTCCCTTCCTCTCACCTCATCTTCTCTCTCCTCGTCTCCTCTCCCTTCCAAACCCCCATACTCTCCCCCATTAACCCCATCCTCCTCTCCTCCCTCCTCCCCTCCTACCGCTGACTTCCCTCTTCTTCTCTTCTTCTTCTCCTCTCCTCCCTCCTCCCCTCCTACCGCTGACTTCCCTCTCCTCTCTTCTCTCCTCTCCCTCCCTCCCCTCCTACCGCTGACTTCCCTCTTCTTCTCTTCTTCTTCTCCTCTCCTCCCTCCTCCCCTCCCACCGCTGACTTCCCTCTTCTTCCCTTCTTCTTCTCCTCTCCTCTCCTCCCTCCTCCCCTCCCACCGCTGACTTCCCTCTTCTTCTCTTCTTCTTCTCGTCTCCTCGTTCCTCCTCTCTTCTCCTTGATATTCATCAGCTGGCAGCCTCCTCAGGTCCAATCAATCAACACACCCATCTGTATAGTACAACCACCTCTACACCCTGCTCTCCTGTCGCCCCACACACACACACACACACACGCACAATGATGAATTAAAGGGAAATTAATTGCAATATCCATTTCCCTGGTGTGAGCAGGAGCAGTAAATTAATAAATGTGAGCCACATCACGGCCAGCCCTCTGTCACTTTCAATAAGGACACACACACATGCACACGGGCACACACACACACACACACACCTATACACACAAGTCCTCTTATCCGTCGCTCAAGGTAAAAAGGTCAACATGAAATCACTTTGTTCTTTATGTTGTGACAAAGACCATTAGACAGGGAGAACTGTGGTGTGTGTGTGTGTATGTGTGTGTGTGTGTGTGTGTGTGTGTGAGAGAGAGAGAGGTACAGAGAGAGGGAGAGAGACACACCTCATGGGAGAGAGAGAGCAAGAAGGAAGGATGCATGTAATCGAACTCTAAATCTGTTCAGTTTAATACACAGGTGTACTGTCCACTTGTTTTTCTGTCAAACTAGTTTTCTCCTAAACCCCTTTCTTCTCTCCTTTCTTCTCTCCTTTCTTCCAGGTAAGAAAAGAGAGGGATGAACGATGGAGTGGTGGAGGAGTGGTGGATTTCAGCATGTTTCACACGTTCCTTTTGTTTCCTCTAAAGGTACTGTGTTGTAATTCTAAAAAAATGATAAGGAGAGAGAGTTTGAGAGAGAAAAAGAGAGGAGAGAGTTCTCAGCCTCGCTGGGAAATTCATGTGAACCGCAGAAACTCATTCAAGCCATTGGAATTCAGTTGCGGTATTCTCAAATGCATTCCACTTGAAAACGGTAACAATCAAATCAAATAATATAGTAAGACACTCAGAGAAAGTCATCCGAAGAGCACTGAGCACAAACAAGTATGTGTGTGTGTTTACGCAGGTGTGGCGCACTTTCGAGTACCCTTGGTCTGTTGGTTTCAAATCTCTAAACCAAAGCCGTCCCAAACACCACCCCAGGCAACAAAATAACAGCGTCAATGGCAATGCCCATCAATGTAATGAATGTTACATATATTTGAAACTGAAAACAACTTCCCACACACCGGAATAGGGTAATCGGTTATCTGAAAAAGAAAAGAAAAGACCTAGAGAAAATAAAACAGCTATGTGAGAGAGGAAAAGAGAGAGAGACAGAGAGAGACACACACACAGAGAGAGAGAGAGAGAGAGAGAGAGAGAGACTGGGAGCTGAGAAGGTGTTGCCAAACCAGCATGGAACAAAGAGATCAGGTCAAGGTCATGCTGATCCTTGCCTGTTAAACAAACACTATCTCCAGCTCTCTGTGTGTGTGTGTGTGCGTGCATGGCCGTAACGTATGCGTGTGCAGCCCACATCATGTGTGTATGTGTAAACAGGAAAGTCCAAGGGGCTTGTTCCAGAATATTCCGTTTGTCCAATTAGCTTTGAGTGGTTAAGCAAACTCCTCTTTGCCGCCATGTCTGCGATAGGAAACCCTCATCATCGCCGCCGATGGACAGCTCAGATTATACCGTGTGTCGGACTCGAGCGTGCGTGCGAGCGCCTCCTCCGCGCCTCAGCGCTCCCGTGCGCGCGCTCGGACGGGCGCATACTTAATGCCATCGTAATTGGCGACATACATTCGCCGCACTCGGAGCCAAATGGGTTTTTACGTGCTCCATGAGCAAATGGCATCTCGCGCTCCGCCTCAGACCTTTTTCCACATTGTCACATTTACTGGGTGATGCAGTGCGACGCGAAGCTTGGCCCCCTCCCACACTGCAGCCTGGAGACAGTCGGTCGGAGCCGTAATGCACAGCGGCGTTCGCCGTAAATTGGGGCGGACACAGTTTTCTCTCTCTCCTCTTAGTGGTTTAGCAACCTTGCGTCTTGTGTGTGTGTGTGTGTGTTATCTCGTACTGTTCTTACTGATTATGTCGGATCATCAACCCTGTCTCGAAGTGCTAGACTCGGTGTATTTGGAGATGGATCCGGTCCGGGGGAGTTTCCTCGGAGACGGAGACGAATGGAGATTTCAACTTGAGATTTTTGCAGTTTCTCTGTACCTCCATTCATCCCTTCATCTTTTCCGTTTGCTCTCTCTCTCTCTCTCTCTCTCTCCCTCCCTCTCTCTCTCTCTCTCTCTCTCTCTCTCGTTCCTCTCCCTCCTTTTGAAGGGCGCGACAAGGTCCTGACTTGAGTGACGTCACGCTACGCGGTGGCCTCGTTCCACTCCATCACACACACACACACACACACACCACACACTTGTGCTGCCGCACACGCACACACGCAGACGCAGACACACTCCCACACCACGCCGCACGCGCGCGCTCTCTCTTCCTCTCCCCTCCCAGGGTAGAGCTCAGGAGTCATTACCCATAAACACACAGTAATTATTACTAACGGACATATTTTTAGACCCTAATTAAGCATTTGTCCTGCCGAGAGAGCACAGCGTGCCACGTATCAGTCAACGAAGGACGGGGAGTTACGCGCACACACACACACACACAAACAAACACACACACACACACTCACCAAAGGGACATTGTGACCCTCAAAAGATCCATTTATTCCTACTCTCGTTGCATGTGTGTGTGTGCGCGCGCGTGCTGCTAGCTTGTCGGAGCGCGTGCCATCGTTTCAGTGGAGGACATTATTAATTAAAGACAAGAGAGTGCATCGCAGAGGTTAGGAGGGTAGACCAACAGGGTGCGTCATTGGCCTCATTCTTTTATTAACACACGCACGCACACACACACACACGCACACACACACCCATAAACGCTCGTGTCTCGCATCTCATATTCTCAAGAGTCTATCAGCTTCGCCGCCGTCACAGCGTGTGTGGTGATTGGGATGCATCGCTACATGATAGCATTAGTTGCTCGAGAGGCTATCTACTCGGTAGAGCTGGAGAGAGAGACCAGCCAGGGGAGAGAGTCAGGTTGCAACAGGAGAGAGAGAAGACAATTAGAGATGGAGAAGTTCTGTACATAACGAATGAAAACGTTGCTGCATTGTTGTTGCTGTTGTTTCCAAGGGAACAGGGCGGATTTCTGTGTGTGCGTGTGTGTGTGGTGTGTGTGTGTATGTATGAGTGTGTGCGTGGGGGACCGCCCCCTTGAGGTACCCCAGGTATTAGCTTGGTTATTGGCTGAAATTGGCTGGGATATACAAGGATCATGGGTAATCTCTTCAATTAGATCACTAAGGTCCAGAAGCACGCATGCGTGTGGTTAAGTGTGTGTGTGTGTGTGTGTGTGTGTGTGTGCGAGCACGTGCACATGCACGGCGCATGCATTTGTATGATTTGTGTGCACGTGTGTCGTGCGTGTGCATTTGTGCGCGTGTCTACGTGTGTCATGTCATTGTCCTCGGCAGTGACACGCCACGCCACCACCCCCGCCCGTACGCTTTACGGACTGCGGGTAACAGCCGCGGTTCAAATGAAGTTTTTCACTCTCTCAACCTTTTCCACTTTAAAAAGCGCTGCCTGCTCTCTACTGAGCGCAGTAATAGATAGCATTATCTATGCTCAGCACTCTGTAAAGCACTCTAATTCAACTGATTTCCAGTCTGCTCTCCCTCTACTTTCAACAGTTCCTCCTCAGGGCACAAAACTGGCTCCTCTCATTTCCCATGAGGTGTGTCTCTCTCTCTCCCTCTCTCTCTCTCTCTCTCTCTCTCTCTCTCTCTATATCTCCCTCTCTCTCTACCTCTCTCTATCCCTCTATCTCTCTTTCTGTGTGTGCCTGTCTTCTGTTTCTGTATCTCTCTCTTTTTCTCAATCTCAACACTATTTCCTCTCTTTCACGTTTCTCTCTCTCTCTCTCTGTCTTCTTTATCTCTTACTCTTTCTTATCTGCCCCTGCTTGCGAAGCTAGACATCTGCCATCAAACAGTCAGAGCTATTTTACATAATTTAATCATTTGTGTTTGTTTACGGCGTCTGTATCACTTTAGCCAACCAGCGCCACACACGCCAGACTGAGACGAAAAAAAGACACACTTGCAATGTTTTCTGTCATAAACAAAAATCCCATCTTCCCATCCCCGTGGATTTAGAAGTAGTAAATCTTTGCAGTGTTAGGCGCAAATGTGTGTGTGTGTGTGGAGAGGGGAGGGGTGGGGTGGGGGGGGGGTAAAAAATCCAACATCTTTTCAATTAGGTGTGACACCGGGAGATAGACAGCTGAGATTTGTTGGTGGCCGCCCGACAAATGAAAAAGGAAGGAGAAGATGGAGTGATGGAGGGAGGCAGGGGAGGGCTGGGGCTGGGGCTGGGGCCGGGGCCGGGGCTATCAACAGCACGTGTGGTAGAACACAAATACAAATGGTGGGGAAATACAGTATGCATACGTATATATATAGAGAGAGAAAACAAGAGATAGAGATTGTTGAAGTGTTTCTTGTCATGCCAATAAAGCAATTTGTAAATGGAGAGAGAGAGAGAGAGAGAGACAGACAGAGCTGGAAGGAAATGAGGGAGACAGGAAAGATGACGCTTGCGTTCGAATTGAGGTGGAGGCCAGTTGCGGTTCCAGGGGATGGAGGGATGGAAGGGGTGGAAAAAAGCAGCAAGGAGAGGATGGAGAGAAAGAAAGAAAGACAGAAAAGACACAAAAACAGGAGGGCGGTAAAGAAGGCTGAACGGCGTGGGAGCAGTACAGACGGGTGGAAGGCAGGAGACGAGGAGGAGGGGGAGGTGGAGGGAGAGAATATGGTCGAGTCCCGGGGTCTATTTGCGCTGATTGACAGGTGTGTGGCATCCCATAATAGGGAATTGATGGCGCAGCCTTAGCGCACTGAGACTCGTAACTGATTGAGTTCTCCCTCGTTCTCCCACTCCCTGACAGCTGCCCTAATGGTAATATGTAGAGGTGTGTGCGTGCTCGCGTGTGTGCGCGTGTGAATACGTGTCACCGTGCATAGTCCTGATGTTCTCAGGTAATTGTTTAACAAACTGACAGCGCCCGTCACCCAAACACACCTCGACCTGTGCGTCTTTACCCCAACAGCAAGACAAATTTAATTCTGACATGTCACCAGTAATGGAAATGCGTTCCCCCGCCCTCCTATCTCCGCCCCCCACCCCCCCCATCCATCCCCTTCTCCTCCGCCAGCGTTACCTCAGGAGGATGCGAAAGGTTCCGTTTCCTTTACGGGAGTGGGGGACATTTGAATTGTATTTAAGGAATGAGAATGCACCCTTTCAAATGTGTCACCTGTCGTGTGTGTGTGGTGTGTGTTTGTGTATGTGTGAGTGTGAGGGGGAGGTTCACCCCCCCCAGCGTCAGACGAACAGGGCTGGAGATTCCCGGAAATCGTTCAAGGTTAGGCTCTGAACACTGATAGACAGGTCGGTAGGATGTCGAGCAACGTTTGCATTTTACCTGCAGTGTCTTCGCAGACCGGAATACACATTTCAGCATGTAGGCACACACACACACACACACACACACACACGAGCAAAGATGCTATTTGCTAATCCACACAAACAGATGCGCACACACTAACGCAAAGGTGCCTATGGGCTAATATACACACAGGCACACACACAGACACACACACACACAGCTGAAAGCAATCAGAGCAAGACCAGCTAATCCATCATCAGGTATAATCTGATGTTTCTTCCCTCGGAACAATTTACCTGTCTGTCACAGTGACTTAGATTACTCTAGATCACCATGTGGCATGCTATCAGAATGCAGATAGCGTGACCAGCACACACACACACACACAGGTCACACACACACACAGGTCACACACACACAGCGTGGCATTAGTAGTCATACACACGTCTTGGAGGGAAGAGCTCTAACCTTCTAGAAGGACACTGGTATTGATATTTACCTGCAAGGGGCCAACTGTGTTCACCTAAACACATTCAGTCGTTTTCAGCTCAGCCTGAGACAAAGGGAGAGTCATTACTTTGCTTTTATTGAATTGAAACGGTGCAAAGCACAGTACACCTGTGGTTCTTGCACAATTGTGTGTGTTTTTTTTACCTTAGGTGCAAAGAAATGTACCTGTGTGTTCGTTAGAAGGCCGTTTTTAACACAGAGATCCCATAATATTGGCAATGAAAACAGCCCTGTGTATACCGGCTTAGTTTGTTTACACTGAAACAGACTAAGCCGGCATCGTGCCGCCTCGTTGTATGATTTGAAGTCGCATGCCGTCGCTCCAGAATCCAAGCTGTGACGTCAGTTTTGGTAGCCATGCCGGCTCTTCCTTTTACACAGACGTGATTCAGCTCTGGGACGGCCTCCACTGCCGGCTTAATGCTCGCACTTTTGTGTTCGTACCTTTACAGTGATACTGAAATGTGAGGCGCCATGAAGGTGCGACACGCCTGCCCTGTGTAGAAGGGGCTTTTGTGTTCTTCTAGACAATTCATTGACCAAAAGCTGTCCATGCAAGTTTGTGTGTGTGCATTTTCCGACATGTGTGTGTGAAAGGTATGTTTTCAGCGTGTGTGTGCATGTGTTTGTGAACGAGAGTGTGTGTGTGTGTGTGTGTGTGTGTGTGTGTGTGTGTGTGTGTGTCTCAGAGCCAGCCCTTATCTCTAATTATAGACTGTGCCTGGGGCAGTGTACGAAGCAGCAACACGGCCTCTGATTGGAGGAAGAGCAGGAGAGATCACGTGGCCCACTTTATCAGAGGAAGAGATAAGGGAAGAGGGAGAGAGAGGGAGAGAGAGAGAGGGAGAGAGGGATAGAGGGAGAGAGAGGGAGACGAGGGACGAGAGGGGAAGAGTGACGACGAGAGAGATGTCGGGGATGAGCGATTCCGCACCCGCTGGCGCAGTGAGTGAGAGAGGATGAGAGGCGAGGGATGAGGGAGGGAGAGGAGAGAGAGAGAGGGAGAGAGAGGGGTGGAGAGAGAGAGAGAGCAGGGAAGAGAGAGAGGGAGAGAGGCGAGAGGGAGGGTATGACGTGAAAGAGCAGAGTAGGAAAAAGAACTGAGAAATAAAGAGAGAGGGTGTGGAAGTGTTACATCCCAAATACTCCCAACCCCCCTCTCACTCGCCCTCATAAAAGGCCCTATGGCTACTGAGAGCTCACTTTTAACCAATGTTTGACACCTTTTGTAACCTCTGATCTTGCGCAGAGGTCAGGTGATGGGTTGGGTGGGAGGGAGGGCGGGGGTGGAGGGCGGGGGTGGAGGGCGGGGGGAGGGTTTGCGTCACCAGGTGGCAGGGAGAGGCAAAGATATCGCAGGGTGTTTTATGCATATCCCCGTGTCGCGCTGTCTTCTTTCCCCCCTAGGAACCATTCTCCTTGGCTCTAAATCTGTCTGACCTTTCAGTGTAATCTCGGTTCCCCCGTCTACCAGCTCAGCCTAATCCACTGACTCTCTTTATTCAATAACATTTATACGCTGCTTAGAACACTGTTACAGTCCCCCACCACTACCACCCCCCCCACCCCCTCACCCTCTCTCTCTCTCTCTCTCTCTCCCTCTCTCTCTCTCTCTGCATTGCTCTGTTTCTGTCTTTTCTCATCCTCTCCACGAGCTCTCTTTGTTCTTTGTCCTCTCTATCTCTCGTTCTTCCTCTCCCCCGCTGCTTCCTTCTGGATCTTACCTTTCCTCTTTCTCTCTCTCTCCGTCTTTTGGGTTTAAGCCTCTTTCTCTCTCTCTCCCCCTCTCAGAAGGCAGCAACAAACCAAGGCGTTATCATTTGCTGTCTTTCTTTTTTTCTCTCTCTCTTGCCTAAGGAAAGTTCTCCCTTCCCTGCCTGCTATCTCATCCTTGGAGATCATCCCTGTCATTCTGTGACTCTCTCTCTCCTCTCTCTCTCTCTCTCTCTCTCTCTCTCTCTCATCTTTAGCTCTCCCTCTGACTTTCTCCCTCTCTCTCTCTCTCTTTCTCTCTCTCCCTCCCTCTCTCTTTCTCGCTCTACATACATACTAGTTCGATGCAAAATCATGCTTTCAGAGCCCAATCCGCTCCTTAGGATAGTGTCTGAAACCTTTAGCCGTTCTTTCTGGAACATATGCCATTTACTTGGGTTCAACTCTTCTCTAAAAACACCGCCCACACACGCCGTCCGGCTGCTAGGTTTTCCGGTGGCGTGATAGCAGGTCAGAGCTGTGTTGAGCTGAAGGTGAGACTCTGTGAAGCTGAGGTAGAAGGGGAGAGAGCGATGGTGAAAAGTGACACATGACACCTGTACTACACACGCTCGAAACCTGCCCCTCACTGCACTCGGTGGTTCCGTCGAGCGCCTTCTCACCATGGAGGAGGAGTCACGACGCGGCGATCTTGGCGTGAAAAAACAGAGGGGGAAAAGGAGGAGGAAGGAGTGTTAGAGGAGGATACAAGAGGTGATTCAGACTTCTGGGGAGAGCTTGATCTGTGTGTGTGTGTGGGTGTGTGTGTGAGAGATGAGAGAGGAGGAGAGAGAGAGAGAGAGACGAGAAGAGAGAGAGAGAGAGAGAGAGAGAGAGAGACGAGAGAGAGACGAGAGAGGAGAGAGAGATGACTCTCAGCCTGCTCTGAGAGCTTGATGGATGGCCGTTAGGTGTTTGGCTGTGGCGAGAGGGGAGGAGAGGACATGAAGACGGGGGGACACAGACGCTCGCTCACACTCTGAAGGAACATGGGTAGTGTCCGCACGCTACATCAGTTCACATCAGAGAGATACCTCGCACACACGCACACACACACACACACACACACCACACACACACACACACACAGTGGGGAGATGCTGCTGCTGTGGTCTGGTACTGGTGCTGTGAAACTGGCATCATCCCTGGCAACTGTCTTGTGTGTGTGTGTGTGTGTGTGTGTGTGGGTTTGTGGACGGGTGTGTTTGTATAAGGCCCGTTCTCGCTACGACCGAGTAGGTTGACGTCTACTCCTGTTTTGGGCTCGGTTTTTAACCTCACAGTGGGACGAAATATAAGGCGAGGGTTTCCATGCGGACTCTACTAACATTACAGAGAAAAGGAATGTCAAGCGAATAGGAAGGGGAGGGGCCTTGCCCGCTGAGGCGTTCCCTGCCTTTGGAGGTGGAGGAGGGGGAATGCGGGCGGATGAAACTCAGGGAATAGGCCGCGTCTCATTCACACCACACCTTCTCGCCTCATCCCATACAAAGTCCCACTGGAAAGGACATGGCTTGCCGCGAGGCACGCTGTTACCCGGTATTCAGGATATGCACTCTCCTTTGCGGGCTCCCTTCCGAAGCGGGGCGGAGGGATTGTAGGACAGGCAGGTCTCGATCCCATCGCTTACGACTGTCCGCCTCCGGCCGTGGAGTAGAACCAAGTTTCTGGATTACGGCCTCTGTTCAAGGTTGGACGCGTCTTGCGACCTATCTCTCACGGCTTCTCCCCTTCACGCGTCGTGGCCCCGACTTCCTAGTGCGAGTGGGGCCGTAGGTTCCCGGTCCCTCGGAACTTCCACCTCCCCCTACGGGTCGGTTGTGGCTGAGTGTTTGAGCAATGCGCTCGCGTTCTCCCTGGGGAAGAGAAGGGAAAGGGGGGTGGGTGGGTGGTGGAGTTGAAGGAGGAATAGGAAGAAAGAAAGAAAAGATAATTGGGGTGTTGTTTAGGGTGAATGTGAATGAACTGAAAGTAGTGGTGAATGTGAATGTGAAAATGATAGACAAGGGCTTCATTCTTCTCAATCAAGGGAGGCACAACACAGGTGAGGGAAGACGCAAAGAAAACGGGGGAGAAGGAAAAGAAAAAAAAGGAAGGTCGGAAAAAGTAGCCGGACAAAAAAAGTAGATGAGGGTGGGCATTTAAGGCGTGTGTGTGGTGCCGGTGGAAGGCACGTGCCTGCGTCTGATGTGTGTGTGCGTGAAAACGAGAGAGAGAAAAGTAGCCGAGTGGTGTGTGAAGGTGTGTGTTGGCGTCGAGAGGGGTTGAGCGAAGCCCTCGTGTGAGTGTTGGTTTGTTAAACAGGCTGTCGAGACAATGACAATGACGAAGATGGATGAGGCTTCGCCCGGGGACGCCGCAAACTAGCCCGAGTTATACACACACAGTCCCCGAGTGGACTCACACACACCACATACGATCGCACACATACACACACGTAGAGAAAGGAGATAGAGAGTAGAGACAGAGAAACGAGAGAGAGCGAGAGAGAGCGATCGCGAGCTCTGCGATCTGAGAGAGCGCGATCGAGAGAGAGTAGAGTAGTATCTCTCTCTCTCCGTATCTCTCTCTATATCTCTCTCTCTCTCTCTCTCTATCTCTGCTCTCTCTCTACTCTCTCTGTCTCTGTCTCTGTCTCTGTCTCTCTCTCTCTCTCCCTCTCTTTGTCTCTCTTTGTCTCTCTATCTCTCTCCTCCCCCTCCTCGGCATTGGGCTTCCTCTCCTCCTCTACCCGCTCGTCTCCTCCTCACATTCCCTCCCTCTTCTCAAGCCCACTCATCTCTATCCCCTGGCTTTCTCATACATATCCAACACGCATCTCTCCCTCTCTGTTTAGCATAACACATCGATCTCCACACCCACCCTCTTTCTCCATTTCTCTCTCCTCCACCCTTTATCTCCCCACCCTCTCTCTAGTTAGAGTGGTAAGCTCTGCTCCTGGCCCGGAGACAGGAGGTGACGGAACGTTCTCAGGTAGGAGAACAGACACCTGCTCTTAAAGCTGCTCTTTCAGGTTCCTTATCCTCCCAGCCAAACCGTCAAAGAAAAACAATGTGCAGTGTGTGTGTGTGTGTGTGTGTGTGTGTGTGTGTGTGTGTGTGTGTGTGGTGTGTGTGTGTGTGTGTGTGTGTGTGTGTATGTGTGTGTGTGTGTGTGTGTGTGTGTGTGTGGTACAGTAGGACAGAGTGTGTAGAGGCAGTAGTAAAGTAGAACAGACGGGCGAAAGTAGGATTAGGTCTTGAACATCTGAAAATGCAAATACCAGAAACCTTTCCCGAGGCAGCTTAATCTGTATGCACACACACACACACACACACACACGCACACACACAAATACACACAAACACATGCAACAGTACCTTTGCTAGCCTCTTATACATTCACTGATGCGCCTGGGAAAGGATTATATACCTCTATGGTGTTTGGCCTTTTTTTATCCTGGTTTCATTGGTCCAACCAGTGGTGCTTGGCCTGGCTCTCTGCAAAGATTAGAGGTGTTCCTTACGGCACACACACACACACACACACACACACTCGCACATACACACAATGTCTGTGATTACTGTTATTTCCATGGCGTAGTAGCAGTTATGATACTCACTGCATTTGTTCTGCTGGACCACCACAGAGAGGGAGGTTCAGACAGACAGACAGACAGACAGGCAGGCAGGCAGGGAGGCAGGCAGGCAGGCAGGCAGGCAGGGAGGCAGGCAGGCAGGCAGGCAGGCAGGCAGGCAGGCAGGCAGGCAGGCAGGCAGGCAGGCAGGCAGGCAGGGCAGGCAGGCAGGCAGGCAGGCAGGCAGGAATACATAGTGCTGTCTGTAAGGAATGACCTGAAGTATACAGATCAGTGACCTACAACTGAATAACTACTCTATCCTGTAGACTGCTAAGGATCACACACACACACACACCCTCTCTCTCTCTCTCTCTCTATTTCTCTCTCTAACCCTCTCTCTTTCTCTCTCCCTCTTTCTTGCTCTGTCTTTCCCTCTCTCCTTCTACCTCTCTTTCTCTCCCTCCCTCTCTCTCTTTCTTTGTCTTTCCTTCCTTCTCCAGCCGAGCACTTTAATTTAACACTAGAGCAATCACCCTACACCCCAGGAAACCAATCCCACTTAAAACAACCTCATTTGTTCAGGCTGACTCAGGTTTCACCCATAGAGCATGTTCGTGTGTGTGTGTCTGTGTGTGTGTGTGTGTGTGTGTGTGTGTGTGTGCGCGTGCGTGAGTTACCTTTCCTGTTCCTGTTGACCAGCTGAGAGCATTCCCTACACAGTAGACACTTAAAAGGTAGACCCAATACAAAAGTGTCACAAACACACTAACACACACACACACACTCAGACACTCATGCACCCACACAAGCACTCTCTCACACACATACTCACACACCCACACACACACACATATATATATATATTGTCATGTTGCATCACTTCTGGGAACTGTATGAATAAAACAGTCCAGACCCAGGGTGAAAGGCAAAGTGCTCTAGTCTAGCTCACACACACACACACACACACAAACACACACACACACACACACACACACACTTCTCTGTGTTTGTGCTACATTCAAACATGTCCGTAATCACAGCATACTCACATGTATGCACATTCTCTGGACTCTTATACTACAGGAGCACACACACACACACACACACACGCCACAAACATGACTAAGGAATAATCCAAACGTGTATCTTTCCTTACTATACTACATGTTCACACTACTGACTGTAGGAAAACAACACAAAAATGAACCCAGCACAACACTGCACTGCACTGCACACGACTCTACACATGACATTACACACTAGACTGCACACACACACACACACACACACAACACACACACACTTCCCTGCCACGGGGAAGGAGCAGCCCTCTCGAGACGGAAGTCAAAAACAGAGAGAGAGAGAGAGAGAGAGAGAGAGAGAGAGAGAGTCCTTGCGTTGACTTTGATAGCGCGTCACACCGGACCCCTGCTAATGCCCCTCTGCACAGCACAGCGACGCACTGTGGGACGTACACGCGCTCCATCCAGCGTGCTTCCTGTGAGTGGAGGGAAGGGAGGACCCGCCCCTTCCTGTCTGTCTGCCCCTCGCATGGCCTCTGGGAAGGTGTCAAAGGATGTCAATGAAAAATGCAACGGTGTTTGCTAGCAGGTGTGTGTGTGTGAGTGCCTTGGTGCGTGCATGTGTGCTTGCTCATGTCCTGCTGTCTCAGAGCTCGGTAAGTGGAAGAGTGAGAAGCCTATAAAAAGGTAATGCCTGGCTCCATATTTAAGTCGAGGTGCATTAAGCTCAACTCCTCTTATCAAGCTGCGGCTTCCCCTACTCCCACCCCACCACCTGCCTCCAGCCTCTGTCCCTCAACTTCCAGCCTCTGGGGGCCCCCCTCATGATGTAGCACATGCTCTAGAGGCCAGCCTCGGGCCCCGTCGGACCCAGCCTCTATCTGATATATCACCTGGTCCTCCAGCCATCCATTTAGCCACCCTCCATCCTTCATTTTGGAGCTTTGGGCCTCCTATTTCAGCCTCTAGCTCCATATGGCTGTTTAGCCAGACATTCCCAACTTCCAATCTCCATCTTCTGTTCCCTTCCAGCCTCCATCCCCCCCCACCTCAGACACGCACACACACACACACACACACTCCTCCCAGCCGACCACCCGTGACTCTCCGCGGCTGTCACGGCAACCACGCAAGGTCATAAATGGATGCGTGTTGGAGGCTCGTGTCGGGGTTGAGTCCGATCCTTCTCTCGAAGCGCGGCGGCCCGTACGCTGCTGGGCGTCAGCTGGTGTTTCCTGTTTCCACAGGATCTTCAAAACAACCCCACAAATGTCTAACCAGCAAAACCTTTAAGTAGATTTCCGTCACCGGTTCAACGGCAGATATTACATTCAGCGTGTTTAAGGAATGGGTTATACTAATACTAATAACATCTTCTATCCTGTCAACCTGTCTTTGTGTGTGTGTGTGTGTGTCATATGATTGAATCTCTGCCCTATTGAGAGTACAGCCGCGTAATGTGGTTGTGTATGCCCCACATCCGCTTTGAGGCGACTGTATGTGTGTGTGTGTGTGTGTGTGTGTGTGTGTGGTGTGTGTGTGTGTGTGTGTGTGTGTGGTGTGTGTGTGTGTGTGTGTGTGTGATTGTGAGTGTGGGTGCAGAAATGCGAGATGTGTGTGTGTGTGTCTGTGTGTGTGCGTGGTGTGTGTGGTGTGTGTGTGTGTGTGTGTGTGTGTGTGTGTGTGTGTGTGTGTGTGTGTGTGTGTGTGTGTGTGTGTGTGTGTGTGTGTGTGTGTGTGCGTATGTGTTTGTAGAGGTGGAGAGGAGTTTGAGCAGGAGCACAAATTGATTCCTTCAGAGCAGAATCCCCTAAAGGTTTGTTGCTCTGCTTCTCAATGTGTCTGCTTAGCAGCAAGACCACAGAGGAGAGAGAAGGATCTTACAGAAGGAGAGAGAGAGGGGGGAGAGACTTAAGGGAGGGGGGGGGAGAAACCGGGTAGGTTTTGAACAAAGAAACAAAAGGATACAGTGCATGAAAACGGAAAAAAAGACAGACACTCGCACAAAGGCGCTTGTTTTATCTGTGAATAGCACGCTCAGGCTGGATGAGACCTCGGCTGTGGCTCCCTGCGAAAGCAAACATGTTGATATTTACATGTTCTGTGATTGACAGATAGAAGGACTCATGAATGCCTTGATTGATACGGAATGTAAATATGTGGATGGGGAACGACAACTGGATGCTTCGAGGAAGGAGGAGAGGGGACGAGAGAAAGGGGGATGAGGGGAGAGAAAGGGAGAGGAAAGGTCATTTAAAAACCACACACACACGCACTCAAACACACACACACTCAAACACACACACACTCAAACACTAACAGTCCTCTCCCATAGTCCCTGTCACAGCATCCCCGTCGTCCTATTAGACAAAGTCATCGCGGTTCAGCACAAAACAAAGGCGGGCTAATCAGTGACACGAGGCCCCTTTGAAACACATATCACAGGCGGCGTGTCGGGCGCGGCGCCCCTCTTTAGCGCCGTGGAAATCGCTGCGCTCTTTGATCTCTTCCGAGGGCCCTCGTTACGCGGCGTCCTCCTAGCCCGCGCGCCGCCTTCATCCCTCGCTCTACTCATCCCATCCCCGCCACCCACACCACCCCACCCCGCTCCACAAACACTGGAGGTTAGCGGCCTCCACGCGAGCGACGAGGAGAGGAACGGATGATGAACCGATGAAGGCCGGACGGAAGACGAGTAGCTAACTTTCAAACGCTTTAACAGTTTTGCCTGGCGTGAGCATTAAACCGTCGGGATTTAGCTTAGTTCTTTCTGTCTTTCAAAGCGGTGCATTTGAAGAGTAATTACACACCAAAACCTTTTAAAATGTGTGTAATGTTAGTTAACCCGATACCTGGAGTCAAACATCTATGGTTAACAGTCTCACACAGCACGCTGTTATATATGTGTTTCCAGCCTGGCAATCGCTAGTTTTTTTCCTCATCTGGCCTTGATCCCAACAAATATTTGCAAGTGTTATGTAGTGATTAAAGCCTGCTTCAGTCTGTCGGGTGGAATGATGGATATTATAGTTCTTTTCTACATAGAGATGTAGTCTAAAGTTGGGTTTCTCGAGCAGTGAAGCAGAAACATTTTGCCAAAGTGGAGGAGCGTTTGTATTCCGTCAATAAATAATTTATGAAAAATATTCTGGCTGAGTCTACCTGCCTGAGTAGAAAGGAAGACTAAGAATGAAATGCTACTCTATTGATGTGCATCAATTAGGCGAGGTCAGGGTTTGCTTCTAAATGTCTGGCTCTTGTTTTTCTCTTCATCCTTGTCAGCCAGCCAGTCAACCACTCAGCCAGTCACTCAGCCAGTCACCCAGCTAGTCAGCCACTCAGCGACGCAGCTAGTCAGCCAGTCACCCAGCCAGTCACACAGCCAGTCACACAGCCAGTCACACAGCCAGTCACACAGCCAGTCACACAGCTAGTCAGCCACTCAGCGACGCAGCTAGTCAGCCACTCAGCCAGCCAGTCACCCAGCCAGTCACTCAGCTAGTCACCCAGCCAGTCACCCAGCTAGTCAGCCACTCAGCGACGCAGCTAGTCAGCAACTCAGCCAGCCAGTCACACAACCACTCAGCCAGTCAGCCACCCAGCCAGTCACCCAGCAGGCCAGCCAGCCACCCATCTTGTCAGCAACTCAGCCAGTCAGCCACCCAGGTAGTCAGCCACTCACCTAGCCAATCAACCAGTCAGCCAGTCAGACACCCAGCCAGTCAGCCAGCTACCCACCCATCTACCCACCCAGCCATCCAACCAACCAGTCAGTCAGTCAGAGCGTCGGCGTGTCTTTCATGTCGCGGCGGCAGAAGCCAGACAGGGTTTTGTTCTGCCCCTCGTTCAGCTCAATAGAGCAGCTAATTATCCAGGCTAGAGGGCCCTCTCAGTGGAGGGCACACGCAGACACCTTGATAGCCATGGACGTGAGCGTGAAAGGAAATGTCTTGTCGGTTTTCTCCGCCGACAATGACCTTTTTTATCCCCCCCCCATCCCCCGTGCGCGCGCTGTCGACGTTCTTGACCTATCACGTCCTTATCTCTGCCTTCCCCCGGCGAGGGCCGGCCCTGATTAACTCATGATAAGACTTTGATTTCCCCACACCTGACGATTCCCCCTCCTCCCCCGACCCTCTTAGTCCCTCCACATAAGAGGAGAAGAGGGGAAGACGGGTGGGTTTCGGGATCAGGATTGAGCGATGGAGGCTTTACTCGAACGAGAGATTTACTCTGATAAAGGGATCTAAGAGAGAGAGAGAGAGAGAGAGAGAGAGAGAGAGAAACAGAGAGAGAGAGAGAGAGAGAGAGAGAAAAAAAAATAGGATGGATCAGAAGAGAATGTGTTCTTACAAGGGGGCGATCTAGCGGGAGGAATCCAGTGTGACAAGGCCCCCGGTAGCTAGGGATCTAGCCAGGTGATCTAGTGAGATCCATCGGAGTCGGAACTCTCCAACGCATGTGAAACGAGTATCGCTAGCCGTGGCTGCCGTCGGGGGTTCCCGCTGAACACTTAATCCAGTTCATTAGGATTCAGAGTCGTCCGTGGAGGAAAAGACACTTGACTTTGTCGGCGGCTTTGCGGGATGAAAAGTTGACGCCGTTCTGCCGCTCCGCCCGCTTGCTCTCCCGCCCCCCGTGTAGGAGCGCGCTCAGCAGACTCAAGGTCATGATGTAAACACAGCGCCGCCACCACCCTCAGAAAGGGTGACGAAGAGAAAGATGTAGACCTTCGAGCGAGCACGCACACGCACAGCAGACACTGGTGAAATGCCCGAACCTGTCTTTTAATCGACAGCCATTGAATCTTCCCACAAAAGCCGCGCAGTCGTCAGGGCCCAGGCAAAGGTCTAGCCTGCGTTCGACGACCTCACAGACGCATCAGACGGTTTCTAGCCGGCGCCATTGTTTAGATCGACTCCGGGCGGCCGCGGCTGCAACAGGCCCCGATCAAAGCTTTCCTTTCACTCCCCGTCAAGGTGGGCGCGTTTCGCCAACAGCGAAACTATGGCAACCCGTGAGGCGTTTCTATGGCGATAAAGTAAAGTGCTACTCATCTATGAGTGAGTTGCCATTTCGATAGCAGCCAATTACAGGGAAGAATGTTTTTTTGTTGACATTCACAACAACTCCGCGGCGTGATGAGTCTTGATTGGATTGTACCGTTGCTGCCGTGTGGCAGTCCGTCCAATCAGTCTCTGATGGAAACAGGTGTCAGGGCAGAGTGACCCGATATTAAATATGAATTAAATGAGGATATGTAAAGTTTTGGACAGTGTCACTTCCAGAATAGCTGCTGCTGATTCGAGGCCTGTGTTGTTGTTGTCGTCTTGTCTGGTAGGTGTGATTTGTCCGGGAAAACACATCCATTATTTTCACCCTGCCGACAGACAGGTCGCTGGGGGGTCAGATCTGCTGTAGTGAGCGCATACACAAGCACACGCACACACACACACACACACAAGCGCACACACAAGCACACACACACACACACACACACACATGCTATTGCCAGACAGGCTAATGCACGCTAACACACAAACACACTTACTGAAAAACGCAAAACGCTGTCACGCACATCAATGCAAACGCAAAGTAGCAGAAAATACAATCACACACACACACACACACACAAACTCACTCAGTCACTCACTCAGGCAAACACACACACAGCAACACACTGCTATCCCCTCAGTGGGGGTTTCTCTCTGAACCCCTCTCTCTCCCCTGCCCCGGGGGCTCGCTGCGTATCATAGTGTGGATTGACTGCAGGAGACTTCAAATGTTAAATAAAACATCTTCATTCGAGGGGCGGGATGGTTATCAAACACCGACAAGGGGCTGAAATGCTTGTTGTGTAAGGGTTGGGGGGTGGGGTTAGGGCAGCTAGGTGAGAGACAGAGGAGACTGTAGAAGTGTTGCGGGGGGGGCGCACTTAAGGGTGAGAAAGACAGGAATGGGAGAGGGGGGAAGGAGGAAGAGGAGGAGAGGGAAGCTAGGTAGAGCTCGAATCGATAGCAAGGCTTGGCGTTCTCTTGACACGCTCGCATACGCGCACACACACACACACATACATATGAACACATCTGAGGCAGATGCAGGTAACGGTGGCTCTGTGTCTTCTGCAGGGTGAAGCTCCCTTCTCTATTCTCCCCAATTGGATACTTGCTGAGTCATTGAACAACAGTGGGGCTTCACAGAGCCATCTGGCTTCAAGCACACACACACACACACACAGACACACACGCACACACACACTCACTCACTCACACACTAACAAAATAGAGAGAGAGAGTGAGAGGAAGGTAAAAAAGGAGAGGAACATAGTTCAACACCATGGGTCCCCTTGCGCACAAACACCACCCTTCCTCCCTCCCCACCCCACATCACCCTGCCCCTCAAATACTGACCCATCCTGGGCACTAATGTAAAAACCATGTAAGCCCTCCCTCCCCACCGAGCCACTCCCCTCCCCAACCCTGCCCTCTCCCTGCCATCACGTCCCCTCGAGCAGTAACCTCACAGACAGGGAGCCGACTTCCCACCGCGTGAGTACATGCACAGCAGCGCCTCTTCGTCCACGCCTCTCCTCCCCCGTGCGTGGGCGCGCGTCGGCGTCCGGCTTTGGCATTCCGGAGGTTACCGGCGGTCGATAAGGAGAAGGCGGGGAGAGTCTTGGGGGGCATCGAGGGCGGCGACCTCAACGCGTGCCTGTGGAAAACGACAGACTGCGATAACAAATGGGGCGATGATACAGTTACATTCTGCACGGCCGTCCCCCGCGTAGATATGAGCGAGCGGGCGCACGCCGGGAGTCGTCGCCTCGACGGGGGGAAAGTAAACAAGGACGGGCTTTAGACGCGTCCGCGCTCGGTGGATTGTATTGACACACTCGTTGACAGTAATAACATCACCAAGTCCTACATCCTATAGCATGTCATGCGATTTGGGCAATTTCGTCCGGTGGTTTGTTTGTATCGGTGGATGTGGGTTCGTCTCATAGCGTGGTGTTGCTGCTCTTCCTCGGCATGTAATGAGAAGATTCCTGACCTACCGAAACCAGGGAGCGCTTAAAGATTCTCAAGGCTCAATCTTCCCACCAGTTCCTGGACTCGAAATCCATAAGGTCCATCCATGTGTTGCTATGGAGACTGTGATAATAATCAAATGGAATTTTATCGACGTATGGGGTAGAATACTGTTTGTGGTCAGCCAGTACGGCTGTATGTCCTCCCCTTTATAGATGTAGATATTCTTAGCGAGAGGGTCTTGTGCAGTGAGTCACGCGGTAAAAACATGTTGTTGTTTCAAGGTCTTTGGAAAAGATGGTCAGTAAATGATGCAAATGATCACACACACACACACACGCGCCACCCCTCTAGCGTGCTGCGGTCTTGCAGTTCAAACTCAAACATGTGAGGTGTGTGTATTTGTACTCATTATACACAACCAGACCAACGCACACACACACACACACACACAGATGGAATGTACACAGACTGGGCTGTGAACAGTATTTTTTCCTGCAGTGAATTCATCCTCCTCAAATGTTGCCACACCACAGTAAACAGTCATTACCACAACCCTTCCCAAAGTAATTAGCAGTTTGCAATGAAGGTAGCATCTAGAACAAATGTTAAATCAACCTGCTGAATTGTGTTGATTAACACTTGTGTCGGACGTACAGTGTAAAATTAGCTTCAGCTTTTAATCTTACTGGGTCGGAAACTGTGAAGACAGTATATTGTGTGTGTGTGTGTGTGTCCTGTATGTGCAAGGCGAGAACCTGCTCTGTTTCCATGCTGTGATAAATGCAAGGCCTGCTGGGAAAATCGACTGCCCAGTACCTATTTCCATCCTCCCAGCAGATCTACCAGGGTGTGTGTGTGTGTGTGTGTGTGTGTGTGTGTGTGTGTGTGTGTGTGTGTGTGTGTGTGTGTGTGTGTGTGTGTGTGTGTGTGTGTGTGTGTGTGCGTGTGTGCGTGTGTGTGTGTGGGTGTGGGTGTGTAGGTGTGTGTGTGAGAGTGTGTGTGCAGGCGTCTCCCTCCGTGCCTTTCACCGATGGGAATGAGAAATGAAAAGCCCAACAGAAAGCTAAATGAAAACACCAGAGTGCTCTTTTTCTCTCCTCTCAGAGGTTCAGATGGACTGATTCAGTCAATGAAGGACGGGTGCTGAAGCAATGGGACCCCAAACACTCGAAACATGCAGTGTATCTTTCCCAATCCACCTCCAGCAAATCTGCGAAACGTGATTATGCCGAACGCCAACGCCTTGCCTTAATTTGATATTCAAAATTGAGGAGTGTTGTGAATCAGGCCAGGGTGTATCCACACAAACAACTCACAACATTACTTTTTGTATGTAGTCTTGTTTATGTAAACTTACTGATTTTGAATCAAATTTGTTTCCCCACTAAAAATAGTCGATGTTTGCTTGCCAGACTGAACGCAACCGATCTTGAAGAAAAAAAGAAAATCATTCGTTACCTAAATCAAATTTCCCCCGTTGTCATGCTGACATCAAAAATAATCAGGCATTCACAGAATAGTTCCAAAGAAATGTCGACTACTCAAGATCGGGTGAGTTATCCCACTAATTTACGTTCCTCTGAATTTGAAGGACCTTTTGAACGAGTTTGTTTGGAATCTGAAGGAATATTCCAGGTATTGCAATGGAAACACCAAGTGTATACAAAACCTTCTTTCACCCCTTTACCAGAAAATAATTTTGCCCATATAAGCACTGTGAAAGCCATTACAGAGAGTGAGTGAGAGAGAGAGAGAGAGAGAGCGAGAGAGAGAGAGAGAGAGAGAGAGAGAGAGAGAGAGAAAGAGAGTGAGAGAGAGAGAGAGAGGGAGAGAGAGAGACTGACCCCCTGTCGTGGAACTTTCTAGACAGCATATACAGCTCAGGTCCATCTCAGAGAGACCCCCAAGGTGTGGAGAGACATTTTTACCCCAAGCCAGACAGCTTAATACATTGGTTCGGGGGAAAATCGAGCTATACTTTAGCCATGAACAAACCAATGATTGTTCTGTGTGTACGTGGGTGTGTGTGTAGATATATATCTTTGTGTTTGGGAGCATGGACACCTTGACTGTTGTGCGATGAGAAAGCGATCAGAAAGGCAGGCTAGACAGTTAGAATTGCATGTTGCAGAACAAAAGACCCATTCCAAGTCATTTCGTAAGGAGTGGACCCATGTACGTGCACGCTCGTTGGAGAACGTTTTCACCACCTCGTGTTTACCCCCCTTGGGAAACGAGCTCTGGTACAATAGCAGGTAAAGAAAACAAAGTTTTCCTCCACCCAGACACGGCTAACTTGTTTTCGGCATCCATCACGGTGCATCTATTATGGTCTCGAGTGATATAACCTCTGAATATGATGTGTGAGTGTATGTTGGGTACAGCTCGCTAATGGCGTTAGTGGCTGTAATCAGATATAACAGTGTTGTATTTGATGTTCTCATACATAGACCCTTTGCTCAAGGGCTAAGTGGACCCTGCGACTCCATTAGGCTAGATGGAGAGCACAGATAGAGAGAGAGAGAGAGCTTCGTCTGAGACATGGAAAGAGCGTGAAAGAGAGGTGAAAGCGAACAGCTCTCTATCTCCCACAATTTCTCGACGCCTGTCGCCCCTCTCGCCCCCTCTCTATATCTCTGTGTTCTTCCCCTCCACCTATCCTCTCTGCACTTGAGCCTTGAGTGCCTCGCGCGTGGCTTCGCGAGCCAAAGTCTTCTTAATGCGGGATACACGTAGATAGCAGCCAGAGCTTCCAGGGCTTGTTTACGTCTGCTGGCATCAGGGAGGATGTTCAATTGGATGCAATTAGGCTGTTCTCTTCTGTTTGTCTGTATGAAAAGACAAATGAAAAAGTGAAGGGTTGAGTGGGCGACGGAAGGGCAAGTACAGGCAGGTGATAGGACAGGCAGGCAGACAGACAATTAGACAGACAGACAGACAGGGCCAGCGCAGTGACACTGACAGACGCCACAGTCGGGCTGACTTCCTGTCAGCCTCTCTCTTCTGCTCCCGCAGGAGGCAATGGTCGCTTGCCCCGCTGCCTGAGCTTCCATCTGATCTGTATTTCACACTTGTCAGGAGCCCGGAGACAATAGATTTCCTCCGATTCCAAAGCCTTCGTCCACGATCCTAGACCGGTATACTTTGCTGTTTGTAGTCCTCACCATGTATGACTTAATTGCAATTTTGTTAGCAGAAGAGTTGAATAACTTGGTCATGACTGAGTTTGGAGTTTGGGGGGAATGCATTACAAACGGGCTAGCGAGTTGTGGAAGTTGCAGACGGGGTCCATCTGTTCGCCCAGTACCCTTCCAAAAAACGTCTGAAGGGCCCGACGAAACACTTGGAAGGAGACCTTCTAAGTATCCGCTTGGTTGATTCCACCGACAGGCTTGGATTTGTTGTCGGTCTGTGTATCCGAATACAGTATGTGGGCCCGCACGGATACGCGCATGCAACACGTTCTTACGACATCCAATCCCCTTTCTCCTCTCCATCTGTTTCCTCTGGCACTACCCACAATCCTCGGCGTGGGGGGTGGGGGGGGGAGTTAGCGCATCCCCTTTTTACGGTGGGTGCATTCCTACGTGCACCCACAAACACACACAAGGCACGTGCGCGCACACCCCCACCCCCAGCGGAGCTCATTAAATCAATACCCCACTGTGTTTGCGATAATGTCGAAGCACCACCCAGACATTTTAACACAGGTATAGCGTTCAATCACAGACAAGATGAGGTGGACCCCGCAGGTGACCTTTCGGTGACCCCTTGTTCTCATGTCGGCTCACGAGGCGAACGGCTGGTTTGCGATCCGGCAGGGAGGAGGAGGAAGAGGGAGGGAGGGGGGGCAGTACATCCGGGACTTAACACTCCAACCAATCAAATATGTAATTGTTATCAGCCCAGAAGCACTTGAACATTGGTCTGTCCGCCGGAACGTTCCAGCACAATCTTTTATCATTGGCCTCAGTTTTGGTGGCTGTAGCCTTTTCATCCCTCTCTGCTTGGTTTAATTGGAGTCCTCTTTTTGCTGTCAAGTCATCTTTCAGCCCACCTCTGTTTTTCCAAACCATCTTGATTGCTTTTCTGCTGTTGCCGTTAGCAGTACTGAAGCGTGAATCTCTCGAGACGTTGCGGTGTGTATGGAGACAACTCTGTTTGCCTCTCTCTCTCGATCTCCCTCTCTCTCTATCTCCTTTTCTCTGTCTCTGTCTAATCTTCTCTCTCTCTCTCTCTCTCTCTCTCTCTCTCTCTTTCTCCAAGTTTCAACCTAATGTTATGGCATGACACAGCCATTTGAATCACAATAAAGAAATAAGTAAACAGGAGACAGTAAACCAATCAATATTAAGTAACCTAAATAGGCAATAAAAACATGATATTCTCACAATGGATTATATGGGATCCAATTGGGCAACATCAACAGTCATAAACAGGATCAACAAGTTTAAACTGTGAACTGAGCATCTACCTTATTATCTGTTCGATTTTGGCCAGCAAGAGTTTTGTCACTATTATTTCAGTCAGACTTACCTTATCTCAAAGCTCCATAAAAAAAAGTGTAGCCGGGAGATAGAGAAAATTCAAGACTATTTTGGCTAATTTTTGATGGTATAATTCCCTGATTGGATTATGTATTTGGCAGTGAAACAAGAAGAGTATCTATGTTTCTATCTTGCTTTAATCACATTTTACCAAGCCTCGCATCTCTTGGCAGTCACGCTTTCGGTAGGCCTATCCTTCGGTTTTTCAATTTAACATTTTTGGATCTAAAAGTCAACATTTTGAAAACATTTTCCTCCCTCTCTCTCTCTCGCTCTCTCTCTCTATCTCTCTCGTCTCTCTCTCTCTCTCTCTCTCTCTCTCTCTCTCTCTTCTACCGTTGAGAGCTCTGCGAAGCGTGGTTTTAACGCACCATGCCTTCCAAGAGGAGATGAGGAAAAAGAGAGGGCCCGACTTGAAGAAAGTAGAAAAAAAAACAAGCAATATCCCAGACCGCTCCGGTGGTCTGACAAGCTAATAGAACAGAGAGATTAAAGCTGCTATTAAAGACAGCGAGCTGGCTAACCAGCTGGACAGAGGAGTCCGAGTAGAGCTTGATTCTTGAAGGGAGGGAGAGGCGCACTCCTTCCCGGGTGATCAGAGTTGTCTTAATCAAGTGTCTGCTGCTCGGCAGTTGGTGCGCGTCTGCCATTTGCATCCGTTAGCTAAGTGCGTCTAGATTCGACGAAATCATGTCCGCTGTGTAAATGTTTTAAATAAGTCTGTGTAAATAAGGACTACCTAACTAGACTATACCCGCCGAACGAATGAATTACCTCCATTTTAGTGTGATACATTATCTTGATATCGGCGGTGGCCTTAACGGAGTCAAAACATCAGCTCTGCAGGCTCCATTCACCTCAGTGCGACACCTTGCCGAGAAATCCATTTACTCAATATGGCTTTCATTTCCGCAAGCGTTCCACAAGGTCATTTAAAACAGTTATATCATGTGTGTGTGTGTTTGAATTTAGCCCAGGTGTGGGCTTGTGTAGCCTACGTGTGCTTGTGTGTGTGTGTGTGTGTTTGTGTAAGAAATGGCTAATTTGGGACTGGGTGAGTAGAACCGAGGCATCTGGACACGGCGTTTCTAATTTGTTTTAATTTGCGGATATGTCATTAACTTAGTATTGCCCTTGTGATAACAGTGCTTTTTAAAAAGGGAATTTGCTAAATGGTTTTAGTGCTTCAGCATAAAGCCAGAGAGAACATCATCAACCCATTGCTAAATTATTAGCAATTAGCTTGTCTGCTAATTGTGCTGGAGAGTGGTGATTATCTGAATCGGCTAAGTGAGTGAAAAGGAGAAATTCATCGTAACCACTGCTTTGAATAGAATAAAATATGGAAAATTGAATTGCACTCGTAATATTGCGTTTCATTAGAAAATATACTAATTGAGTTTTAGGGTGTTTGTTGGGTATTTTTCTGCCCTGATTCTGTCTGTGGAAAGTAGCGTACCCGTTGATGTTATTTCGACATAAACACGTACAAACACACACACACACACATATACTACACACACATACAGTATACACACACACACGCCCAGACATCTGTCTGTTATGTCCTAGTAGCCTGCTCATAAGTAACGAACAGCTGCTTGGGCTGGTGATTAAAATCCTATTGATTACACTTGATATCAACCCACCAATCAGAGAGGGTCGCCGTGTGTGTACACAACATATGCTGTAAGACGCCCTCTGACCTCCGGAATGACGGGTTATCACAACGAGGGACAAAACGAGCACGCCTGCTGACGATCGCCCGACTCTCGTTAAGACTGATTTGATCGATGAACCTTTGACGATCCTTCGATGATCCGTGACTTCCCCGCACTTTGATCGAAAGCAATAAAGATCCATACATTCAGTTGTTGCCCTCTACATCCTATCCGGTCATATTCAGATTGAGCTTCGCTTTACCTCACGCTCCACTGAGAACCATTGGACTCATGTACAGCCCTTCGCCTAATGGCCATGGAGTGTGTGCGTGTGTGTGTGTGTCCTTCCCTCCCCCCTGTTTAACACGGAGAGGGGCTGGGTGTTTGGGTTGGAGGAGTAAAGTGCTGGAGAGAAGGCAGCGTTTGATGTCAGCGGGGATTTAAGGGCTTCTGACAGCTAATAAACACAGAGTTCAGTCTGGTGCTTCCTCTGAGAGAAGGCAAGTCATTTCCCCAAACCTTCCATGTCCGCTTCTCTAATGAGGAGGGTTCTCTGTCTCCTCTCTCTCTCTCTCTCTCTCTCTCTCTCGCTCTCTCTCTCCCTCTCTCTGTCTCCTCTCTCTCTCGCGCTCTCTCCATCTCTCTCTCGCTCTCTCGCTCTCTCCCTCTCTCTCTCTCTCCCTCTCTCTCTCCCTCTCTCTCTCTCTCTTGCTCGCTCTCTCTCTCTAGCTTTCTCCGTTTTAATTTCAGCATCAATGTTTTATCGTGCAGAAATACTTCAAACGTTGGCTAAGCAATAAATAATCTTTCCTTTCTTCCTTTTTGTGTTTCTTTTATCGATGTATCTAGCTGCCTGCCTGCCTGCCTGCCTGTCTGCCTGTCTGTCTGTCTGTCTGTCTGTCTGTCTGTCTGTCTGTCTGTCTGTCTGTCTGTCTGTCTGTCTGTCTGTCTGTCTGTCTGTCTGTCTGTCTGTCTGTCTGTCTGTGCAGCTTGTCCCTTCTCTCCTCTCTACCTGAGGGATAGACAGACTGAGGCTCCAATGTCAACGAGGAGATGTAAAAAAATAAATGGCTGTCAAATTGTTAGAAACGTGTTAAATTCACCTTTTGATATTAATTAATAATTGCTTTGATATTAAAATACAAATTACCAGGAGAGGTGCGTTAAGTGTTATCATAATTCATTTCTATAATAAAACAAAATTGTTCAAAGATCTGTTATCACGGATATCTAAAATGAATTCAATAATTTTTTCCTCAAACTAAGTTCACCGTGCCTAAGTACACACTGCACACGTTCATTTTAGTTTGAACAATTTTGATTCGGTAAATCTAAGCCAATTGTCTGAGCTCACTCATTTCCTTGGCCCAAGCCCTCATCAGTGAATCATTGTCAACAGTCTCTCTCCCTTCCTGATTGTGACAAACTTTGAGCTGTTTATCGATTGACTCACAGGCACACACAAACAATTACACACACATATACACACACAGACGTTCGCACAGTGGCAGTCATGGGCTTCAGTGTTAACCACCGGTAACCAGGTACTTAGCTAGCCCAACACACCTTGCTTGTGGCCAATCAAAGCATGAATACAACAGGAAATGACATTATCGGGTACTCAACCTCTCTTGCGGTCCAGGTCCCCTGTTTCCCTGTGCTTTCAGTTTGACGGTGCATGCGGGGGGTGTGGGTGTGGATATAAGGGGGGGGAGGAGGAGGAGAGGGCCGAGAAGAGAGGATGAGAGGAAAGAGGGGGATTAGCAGGCTTGCTAGTGGGTCTTCATGGGAGGATCGCTGAGTCACTTACAGAATCCATTTGGCTGGATTATTTGAGGTGAAAAAAACAACAGCCCAAAATGGATTAAATATGGCGCCGTTTAAAAGCTTACAGGGCAAACAAGGTTGGAGTGCCGTAGCGTTTGCCTTTTTGCTTTCTTTGTTTGAATGGTGGAAGAGTGGTGTTTGAAATCTCCCTTTTTCTCCACAAGTTAGTGCCTTGCGTTTTTGTCCACCATACAGGCCTATCTCTCTCTCTCTCTCTCTCTGTCACTCTTGTGACTCTGTCTTGGATGACATCCAGTAGCTGTTTGTACCTTAGAAATGGTTCTGTTCTTAGGGTGCCAGCCTTCACACCAACACCACCCCTATGCCAGACAACACACACACACACGTACACACATAGCCAGGTGGCCAACAGAGGGATAGAGGACACCGAGTGAACACAGTCTCACACAGGCAACATGGACACCTCAGGGCCAAGACACACATGCACGCACACACACACACACAGACCGGAACACACACTCACAGTGGGACAGGCCAAGCTACTGTAGAGATGGTTGACTTAAGGACCATTTTGCAACTCATGCACGTGTGCTTCGACACACAAACGCACACACACTTGTGTGTGCCCTAAACACACACGCATGCATACACACAACCATGTGTTTTGGGGACTATTAATGAGTTTGTGTGTGGGACTGTGGGCTTTGTATCTCCCTCCGCTTTGGAATCCGTACATTTTGTACCGTTCTTTGTCTTAATTTGTAAAATCACCACTCCTTCACTTCACACCACCCAATGAAGAAAAGCTGCTACTAAGAATGCACATGCCATGATACGTGTGGAAGCTGACCTGTCTTTTAAACTCAAGTGTTGACAACGTGCTAATAAGATTTTTCTCTCTTGTTTTTTCTTCCTTCCCCTCCTTCCCTCCCTCCCTCTCTCTATCTGTCTCATCTCCTTGTTCCCTCCTCCATCCACACCATGACCCACCTGATCACATGTATCTCCTTCAGGTAAGCACTTCCATCTTATCTATTTTCTTCTCCGTTCCCTCTCTATTGATAGCAAGGAACCCAAAACCCAAATGCCACACGCATTTTATGGCTGGGCTTTATTGCTGAATGAAAGTGATCTGACCTTCGTAAAAAGGTCATTGGTGGCTTGGTGGATTTGTTTGTTTCAAACCAATTAGAACTTAATTCACTTACTTCAAAACTCCTCATTTTCTCCAGAGAGTTAGTCGATTTAGGATGTTTTTTATGCTTTCCTTGCTACAATATAGGAAACATTTTAAACCGTCCTTGGTACAAGCTGCAAAGCTATTTTATACCTTCCTTGGCACAAACTAGGAAGCAATTACATATCTTCCTTTGCAATAACTAGGAAGCTATTTTAATACCTTCCTTGGCACAAACTAGGTTCAGTCTTTGTTACAGTTTTCAAACCTTCTCTATTCATTTCTTGTTACAATCTACAGTAGGTCCAGTAGCGTTGTCCCTAGAGAGGGCTCTGCGGGTGGGGGGGGACAGGACAGAAAGAACCATCCCAGGGGGTCAAGGCTGGGGTGGCGGTCGTAGTAAATATCTGTTAATGTCCGGCAGTAAACAGTTCCTCTGCTTGGGTCAGCACAAAACACTAACCCTCTATCTCTGGAATGGTCACCTCGCATGGACGCCACACCCGATCTCCCCGCACGGAGCCCACACACACACGCACGCACGCGGGCGCACACTCAACCTTCCCTTCGTCTCTCAAACTGCTTCGTTTCTGGAGTTATGGCGCCAAAGTCTAACCCCCCCTCCCCCCGTTATCCCCCAACCCCTCGACCTCCCACTCCCATCCCCAACCACCCAACACACCGTGCCAGCCCACCACCTCCCCGCGAACACCCTGCAACAAAAGCAGGGACATTGGGATGACCGGCGGTCGGGAGCGACAGAGTTTAAAGCTCCTTTTCACACGCTCGGCGGTCAAACACACCGCCGTTTTCATCCTTCGAGAAAGTGCCGAGGCGAGAGGTGGGTGGAGAGTGGAGAAATGAAGGTTGAGGCTAAGCTGTGAACCTGTGGACACTCTGAACTATGAGCGTGTGCATGTGGGATGTGTGTGTGTGCGTGTTCGTCCCCGCTTGCATGTGTATGTATGTGGCGTGTGTCTTTGTCGCTCGGTGTGTGTGTGTGTGTGTGTGTCAGAGAGGTGCTGCTGAGAGAGACTTACTGACACACTAACCATCAGCTGCCATCTCAGGTCCCTCATTACCCATCAGCCCCTCTGCCAGGACCCTCATCATTTCCCATCACCCCCTGCGGCCCCTGTCACTCAACCGACGTCTGGAGGCTGGGCCGCTTCCGTGTGTGTCTGTGTGTGTCTTTTTGTGTGTGTGTGTGTCTCTGTGTGTGTGTGTGTGTGTGTGTACGCGTTCAACTCTGGGTTTAAGTGCAGAGGAAGGCCTTTCTAAATGTTTAACTGCAAATGTGTGTTACGATTCCATATAAGCTGGCCGGAGAGTAGGGCGACACTAACTGCTATGTTCCAAAATGAGATGAGAGTGACAGAGAGAGAGAAGTCGAGGGGGGAGAGAGAGAGAGAGTGTCTAAGAGAGTGAGTGTGTGAGAGTTTTCGCTCCACCAGATGGACGAGCAGTTGGCACCTCTCATTACTGTGGCAACATGCTCGTACCCCTATCTCAACAAACACACTCTCGCACACACGAGCGCGTACACGCACGCACTCACACTTGTCTGCTCAGTCCAGCCACCTGCCCGACACCTGGAGCACACTCCAGGTGACATCATCAAAGCGAGACGAGCCGCTAGGGTTTCTGTCATCGTCAAGGGTGAAACGGAATTGAGAGATGGAGGCGAGAGGGAGAGGGAGAGAGAGAGAGAGAGAGAGAGAGAGAGAGAGAGAGAGAGAGAGTGTGTTAGTGGGAGGGCATGTTGTTGCCATATGCTCCCACCTTCGGACACCATGGGCCTTTACCACCTGACTCCCTCAACCTAATCCATCTGTCTCCCCTCTCATCCTCTCCCCTCTTCTCTTCTCCTCTTCCAATTCTCCCCTCTCCTCCCCTTCCAAATCCTCTCCTCCCTTCTTACCCCCTTCCAATCCTCCTGTCTCCCCTCTCCCCTTCCTTGTGTGTGTGTGTGTGCGGGGAGGGGAGGGGAGGGGGGGGGAGAGAGAGAGAGGCCTACACCATTACGGCCACCCTGGCCAGCCTGTGATGTGCTAAACGTGACAGAGATCGAAGGAGTCTGTCCTTTGATCTGGAAATGGCCGACAGACGGACAGGCACAGACCAACACATGTCCGACAAAACTGTTGGAGGACACCACCGAAATCAACATGGTCTGCTGAACAGGTGCGGGGCACCGGCCAGGAGGTAGGAAACGAGAAGAGAGAGAGAGAGAGAGGGAGGGAGGTAGAGAGACTAGGGGAGAGAGAGAAAGAGATCAGTAGTGTGCCGATTGTATCACAAAAGGAGAGGGTGTTTTCTTTATGGTTGAAGGAACAACAAATAGCTGAATAGCAAACCAATATGACACCGAGTGACAACATAACCTGCTAAAACGGCCCTCGTATTTCTCTGTAATGTGATAGTGTGCTTTTGGAATCCAATGAGAGGTGTTTGGTAACGTCGTAAGCTGGGGTAATACTCTATCGAGTCAAGAGAGAGGAGCCTGGCTGGGTCCCTATAGCCCCACACAAAGCACAGGCCAATCACTGGGCTGTTTACAATGACATCATCCGTTTGTACTGTACACTACCTTAGTCCCCCCTATCCCCCCTCCCCCCTTTTCTTGACTCATTTCCTTTCTTTGTCCTTCCCCTCCTTTTCTCCTTGTCTTCTCTCTCTCTCTCTCTCCTCTCTCTCTTTTCATCCCTTTGACTCAACCCCCTTTCTCCTCTCTGGCATTTTCCTGCGGGCATTGCGCGGGCGTCCTAAATACAATTACAGCCCACAGCCAGGCAGAGAGCAGGGGTCCTGAGGGACTGCTGTAAACAGGAAATGGTCAGGGCTGGTGGGATGAGCAGGGAACGGCGGATCCCTAATTTAATTGGTTGAGCCTGTGCAACCAGCCCCCGGCGACTGTTTCTGTGGAATCAGTGGAATCAAACGATGCGGCTCAAACCTCTGGAGGGTACACACACACACACACACATACAACACACACACACAAACAAACCACACACTTCAACACACATCCCAACACACCACGCACACACACACAACACCTATACATAAACAAAGATACGTCCACCATGTCAGCACACAAACGCAGGCATAAACACACAAACGCACTCACAAACTAGCCGCCCATTGATTTTCTTTTTTCTCGACGATATCTCTTCTCTTCTTCTGTTTGTACAGTTCTGCTCCTCTCCGCTCGGCCAGACATCTTGTTTCATTAAGTTTAACCTCATATCTGACATCCGCGAGCTCCATGTATCTTCATATTCAGTTGTGTCTGACAGCCAAGGTAGGCTGAACCGGGTTTTAACTAGGCCTCTGTATCCAAGCAGCCAAAGCACTTCCTGGTAACACCCTGAACAGATAGATCAATAAGCCAAACAGAAAACGTGTCACCGCTGACCCCTAACCAATTACCGACGAGGGTTTGTTTTCAGGAGGTTGGCCTTTGAGTTGATTGATCTCGCCCAGACTCGAGTCACATGTCGAGTCGCGTGTTCGAGAATCGTCGCGGGCGACTTCTCTGTGTTCGGTTGGTTTTGTCTAGTAGGATGCAACCAGGAAGTGGGGAGATGTAAACCCCGCCCACCTAAAACGGAGTGATGGGCACGTCCGAATCATTTCCTACTCCTCGTTCCCTCATCACGGTCTCAACTACGCAATCACTAAATGGGAATAAGGAGGTATATCTGAGAGAGCAGGCACACAGATACACGGACTATCCAGCTCTGGGAAGAGATTCTGTTGTTTTTTTTACTCCCGAGATTTTTTTTCACCCCCTAATACAGTGTGATTGCATCAAAGACATTTCATTTTTCCATTTACTAAATTCAATAAGAGGCTTGTGAAATTACCGATGTTGTTCCGGCCCTAAAAGTAAATAGGAAATAGCCCGTTGTCCACCATTTGGAATTGTCTCATATGGTTACAAAGGCTTTTGATTAGAGAGGCCAAAATGGTTATTATAGTGCCTATACATACATTAGCATCTTAAGTAGACTATTTTAACTTAACTAACTCCGCTATAACTTATTACTGGCACCACAGACTCCGCGAAATGTGCTCTGCTCTCATAATCTTCAAATGAACACAATACAAAGTATTGAATAATTTCCACATCATTAATTACTATCCGTCTTAAGACTAGCATAGGCCTACTTATCCTCGATGATTGCTCATGTTATCCACTCTCTTATCCATTTTAATAACGTTTATTGGGCTTCTAGTGTGAAATACATTCGTACTCGTCTAATTCGGCGATTTGTTCACCGTGCGTGTTCAGACGGAACAGATTGTTTCCTCTTGGACCAGGACACGAGCATGCGTCATGTCACACACACACACACCCCCACACACACACACACACACACCTCACATTTCACGCTTAGCGGTGTGGACTCGGACTCGATATACGCTCCCACAAATGAAGTGTCTCTCGCGTCTGCGTATCCTCCAGGCCGGCTTCCTCCGTCGCCGTGTCTATTTACAGTTCCCAGGTAGCCTCGCTCACCTCTCCTCCAGGATGGAGGCCGGCGAGCACGTTTCATATGCAAAATCCCCTTCATGCATATTCACCTGTTTGGAGGGAACCAGTCAGTAGTGATCAAGGAGAGGCGACGTCTTCGGAATCGCGCCACGCACCCGCAGACACGAGCGTGAGTAATTGACAGCCTGACTGATGGTTTGAAACACACACACACACACAGAAACACACACACACACATATGCATGAGTTGATGACTGGAGAGACAGAATTCAATCAACGCAACAAGGACATAGAGCTTCATGTTTGCTCTGTGTGTGTCTATGTAAAAGACGGCGGTTTTGTTGATTGCCTGTGTGAGGAAATATTTTCATCTCTGTGTGTGTGTGGGTGTGTGTGTGTGTGCGTGTGTGTGTGTTACAGCCATCAATCAGAACGTGTAGCAGATATCCAGGGGGTTGTCATATCGCAGGAATTCTGATGAATAGGAGCTCTGTAGGGCGTCCGAAATGAATCTTTGTCATCGTAGGTTGACAGACAGACACATGTTCACATGCTACCCAAAAAATGAACAAGCAAAATTTGGTATTTTATAAACGCACCTTTGTTCTGAGGTGAAGATGGGTATTTTATGGATCCAAATCAACTATGATTATCAAAATGTCATTTTCTTATCTTGTTTAGTGTTCAGCCACTAAGGAATCTTTGGGACGTTTTCAAATCGACCGGTAGCCTGTGCGTCTGGCGTGTCAGGGAGGTGGGACTAGGCACTACATTTTCCCAATAATCCTGTCGTCCTCTTGAAAGACTTGATTGGTCTATTAAGATGAAGTCATGTTCCCACAACAACCGGGTGGTGTGTGTGTGTGTGTGTGTGTGTGTGTGTGTGTGCGTGTGTGTGTGCGTGTGTGTGTGTGTGTGTGTGTGTGTGTGTGTGTGTGTGTGTGTGTGTGTGTGTGCGTGCGTGCGTGTGTGTGTGTGTGTGTGTGTGTCCCACATTGACTGTTAATTACAAACACAGCCGAGCTCAAGGTTAGAGTGACAGTAAAGTTCTGTTTCGTAGCTTTAGGCAGATTAGATGTCCTCCATACGTAACGACATCATCAAGGGTTGCCACGAAGCGCTCCTAGTTCTCTGGAGGAAGGGCAAGTCAGTCATATATATATTTATATATGTATATGTATTTATATATATTTGTATTGTATTTTTTCGTTTTCTCCGCACCTCTCTCTGTATCTTGCTCCACTCTTTCTCACACTGTCTTTCTCTTACATTCCTCTCTCTCTCTCTCTCTCTCTCTCTCTCTCTGTCTCTCTCTCTCTGGTCCTCTCTCTCTCTCTCTCTCTCTCTCTCTCTCTCTCTCTCTCTCTCGCTGTCTATGCATATCTCTCTGGATGCAGACCCGGGTCACAGTGTGCGTGTGTGAATGTGTGAATGTGCTTTTGTGTTTGTGCGTTTGTGTGTCTTCCGGATAGCCAACTTTAGATGGCGACGGGGAAGAAGCCAGCCGAGACTAACTGACATTGACACACTCTGTGTACCCCATCAAACAGGATGCAGCACACACACACCAACACACACCACGTGTGCCCCTTTAAAACGGATGGGAGCAGGGACACATGCACACACATGCACAAACACACACCTCTACTTTAAAAGGAAACGCTGACTCACCCGCCATACTCTATAGCTCGCATTCACGTCTTGTGACACACTGATAGCTGTGTGTGTGTGTATGTGTGTGTGTGAGGGTGCAAATGTCTCCTAAACGTGCCTGATTGGTTGCTGTTATTTTGTGTTCCCTTTTTGGGCCATGAAAGAGGAACAAGGTGCTCTCTCTCTCTCCGCTCCTCCTGAGAGTCGTCCGCTTCGCCTTCGTTCCCTCCCTTTCTCTCCCTTTCTCTCCCTCCCTTTCTCTCCCTCCCTTTCTCTCCCTCCCTTTCTCTCCCTCCCTTTCTCTCCCTCTCTCCTCCACCCGCCCTCCCCTCCGCGCTGCCCCCTCTGCAGCACACTGCACTGGGACAAGCAAATGTGGACGAGGGGGGAACGTTGTTGGAGCATATGTCTGTGTGTGTGTGTAGGTGGATAAGAGCGTCTGCTAAATGACTACATGTAAGGTGTGGGTGTGCGGGCATGTGTGAGAAAGTGCATGTACGCGTGCACGTGTGCGTAGAAGTGTGGGGGCGGGCACACGTCTTCGCTCGCTCGCCCGTGTGCGTGCGCCCGCCTCTATCTTCTGAGCTACATCTCTGATAATTGATACAGACTCCAGTGATTTATATCCTTAATTAGGATTTTCCTTCTCCGCACTCTCAATTACACTGTGTTCTACATGACATGCAACACGCATTAAGGAGTCTGGCCCCTTTCTGCCTATCTGCTCATCTCCTCTGGGGCGCATGCACACACACACGCGCTCCACACACGCACACACACACACACACACACACACACACAGTCACAAATGTCAGTGTCAGCCTGTTTCAAGCCCAACCAAATTACTATGTGTCATATCACTGATGACCCCATCTCACCCACAATTCATTAAAGCCCCGAGACCGGCTCTGTGTGCGTGGACAGTGTGTCAAATTGCCACCGTGTTCACTTAAAGGGATGGTTTGACCCGGATACTCACTTTGGCACGTCCCTTTAAGTAAATAGAGTCTGGGGTCTGCCGTGGAACCGGAGCAATGCTTTGAGGCGTTAGGAATTCATCATGTCTTGACGGAGAAAGTCTTTAGCCTGACAACCGATTTTTTTATGGGTTAAGAATATATACAGTATATATATATATATATATATATATATACGTACATACATACATATACATACACATGTATACATTTTTTACATATTTGTTTGAAGTGAAAATACATGGATAATATTGTATGTACACACATAGAGAATATCTACAATATGCATATATGATTCCAGATGAATGTGCTGAAGAATAAGATTCCAGGACTGTACTGGAAGAACCTCATTTGACCGACTCGTTCCGTTGCCTTCTGAGAGTGTTGGGCAATCTCTCACTAATAAACGTAATCAGCCTCGGCCCCTCGTTTACGGTTCGTTTGTCCCTTATTCGTTCTTAATTAGCCATTTCCTTCCGAAACCTCCCCAGAAGTATATGGGGGGAAAGCTTTGTTGTCCTCCTCTGTTTCTGGAGAAGGTAACGTCGGGGACACGGGGACGGGTGTTTTGGAGACACAGGGACGGGTGTGTTGGGGACACGGGGACGGGTGTTTTGGGGACTCGGGGACAGGTGTTTTGGGGACTCGGGGACGGGTGTGTTGGGGACACGGGGACGGGTGTTTTGGGGACATGGGGACAGGTGTTTTGGGGACACGGGGACGGGTGTTTTGGGGTTGTGTGTCTGGGTTTTTGCCGTCGGCTGTGAATTTGAAGCGGGCAGGAAGACAGACGGTGGAGAGCGTTTTGACGCAAGGGTTAGATTCAGGCTTGATCGCACTGAGACCACCTATTGGTTGTCTTCCTGGACAGGTCACGCCCTGTGTTTTGTCTGAGCCGCACAGGAACAGGGAGTCCAGGACTTTGGCTGACGTAGTTCCCAACAGAATATGATATTCCTTGACTTGACTCTCTCCCTCTCTCCTGTTCTCTCTTTCCCCCTCCCTCTCTCCCGTTCTCTTTTCCCCCCTCCCTCTCTCCTGTTCTCTCTTTCCCCCCTCCCTCTCTCCCGTTCTCTTTTCCCCCCTCCCTCTCTCCTGTTTCTCTCTTTCCCCCTCCCTCTCTAACCGTTCTCTTTTCCCCCCTCCCTCTCTCCTGTTCTCTTTTCCCCCCCCTCTCTTTCTGTCTGTCTGTCAGTGTCCTGTGTTTCATCCTTCCTTTTCCCCCCTTTCATGGAGTAATTAAAGTCCCACCTGAAGGTTTAATTACAAAAGCCACCGAGCAACTCACTTGTTGTGTACCATTGTGTATTGTTCATTGTGTACACACACACTCACACACACACACATACGCACACAGACACACACAAACAGGCAATTTGCATGTCATTCCACTTGCTTTGTCTCTTTGTACACTGAAGGTAATCTCCTGTAAAATACTTTGACTGTTCTCTCGATGTGAAGGACAAACACACGTTCGACAGCACCATCAGCAGGGCGGACCAAACAAAATGGCCGAACGACCAAGTGTCATTGAAAGAACGCATGAATAGAGACATACAGTACACATCAACAAGAGTTAAGTTTGGTTGAAAACGACTTTTTGAGCAGTGGAATGAGTCTCATTCTTACGAAATGCAGAAAAAACGAATGCTTGTTGACACCGTGGTGCATATAAAACCCACTGTGTCACCACCGAATAACGTCCACCACTGCCGACCGTACCTGATACACAAAGGATGTGGAATGGCAGCATCGACCTGGGAGGGGTGATTGGGGGGGGGGATCGATGGGGGAGGGGGCTACGGAGAGGCTCACCTCCCCAGACGCTAATGCTAATGTATTCGTTCCCCAGTTGAATTATACATGTGGTAGCCCCCCCACCCTGCCAATACCCGACGGCACCTGTCGCTTTCGCCCGGCGTGGATCGGGCGACTGACTGACACCTGAATGCGGACCCCCTCTCCCCTATCCTGCATCCCCCGCCCCCCCCCGCTCCTCAATCATCTCTGGCCGGCCCAGGTATCACGCTTTTGTCTCCCCCGTCCTGACAGGAAGTCGCCCCGCGTCTCTGAAGGATGTGACACGGTCGCCGAGGCGAGGCCCCTGTGAAGTGTGTGTCTGAATGTGTGTGCATGTGTGTGTGCGTGTGTGTGTGTGTGTGAATGTGTGTGTGTGTGAATGCGTGTGTGTGTGAATGTGTGTGTGTGTGTATTAAAGGGGTGACAGACCGTCTCCAAACACCCCAGACAGGAAGTGCTTTTGCTGTGGCGTGGGTGCCACCAGCCAACCAACCAGATGCCTGAACTCCTCACCAATCCATCAAGCGCTCCCCTTGCCTTTTGTGTCCAGAGGGCCGTTAGAGAGAGGGGATAGGAGGAGAGGACTCTTTGACATGCTAATGTACGTGTGTGTGTGTGTGTGTGTCGGTCCCATTTGGACAGTTAGCGAAAAGACAAAATGCCAACGGTGCACAGCTGTCGTGTGTCTCTCATTAGGCCTGATGAGTGTGTGTGTGTCCGTGTCCCAGACAGGCCAGACCAGCACCCCCCGGAGACTGCTCACCTCCACACACCACACACACACACACACACACACTGACTGTAAGGCGAGGACTGTACTGTAGACCTGACTCAAGATGCCATTCACTAGTCATCCGTCATCATTTCAAAGGAGATGTTTATTCGCCGTCAGTCACAGCCCAGCGAGACCCGCCTCCCTCGCCGTACCGCCCGCTCCCCGCCCGCTCCCCGCCCGCACGCCATTGTGCCGACTTGACAGAGAACGCCGTCAGCGCGAGCGCCATTGTTCGTCCGCCCGCCTAAAGATAGCTCGTTATTTTCGCGTGCGATTTTTAGTCGAGTGCGCCCCGGCGTTCGTGTGCACACGCACCCACACACACACACACACACGCGTACACACACACCCTGGCTCGTCGGTTGTTGGGGGCGGACACTTAACAGATGGTACCCAGCCACCTCCCAGGATGGTAACGCTCAATTATCCGTGCCCAATTTACACCTTCACCACGGGCTTCGCCATGGGCCAGAGAGCGAGGGAGAGAGAGAGAGAGGTGGGAAGAGAGCGGGAAGAGGAGGGCGAAAGAGAGGGAGAGCGAGGACGGGGGTGGTGAGAGAAGGAGGCAAAGAGAGAGGGGCGGGAGGGAGAGAGGTGACAGAAAGGGGGGGGGGAGCTGTGGAGAGAAAAAGGGGAGGGGGAGAGAGAACGAGGGTGAACGGGAGAGAGCGACTTGAGACGTACAGAGCTTCCGCCACCAGAGGCAACGGGCAAATGGAGAATGGATGGAGGGAGCGAGGGGAGGAGGGAGCGAGGGGAGGAGTGAGGGAGCAGGGGAGGAGGGAGCGAGGGAGGAAGGATGGAGGGAGCGAGGGAGGGAGCGAGGGGAGGAGGGAGCGAGGGGAGGAGTGAGGGAGCGAGGGAAGAGGGAGGGAGCGAGGAGGAGGATGGAGGGAGCGAGGGGAGGAGGGAGGGAGCGAGGGGAGGATGGGAGGGAGTGGAGGGAGCGATGGGTATAGAGGGAGGGTAGCGAGGGGAGGATGTAGGGAGCGAGTGGTGAGGAGGGAGGGAGCGAGGGGAGGATGAGAGGGAAGGAGGATGGTCTGGAGATGGCACTAAACACAAGCATTATGACTGCTGTCTTTCTCTGGGAGATTGTATATTGCACATTTACACACGCACGCACACACAGAGAACAGCCCTCAGGCTAGCCATCAATCTCAGCCCTCCTGCTATGCAGTCTTTATAAATACTCTTTAGGTCTGGAACATATTAACCTCTCCATCACACCACATATAGACCGAGCTGTTATGATGCTCGTAAAAGCCGTTTTTTTTCTTTTGTACACAGACACGCGAAGCACATGTTAAAGCTATAGGCTGCCGAGGCACTTTATTACCTTGACTGTTATCTTTAGTGTCTTTGAGAAGCTGTAAAAGTGCCTACCCTCAAACATATTCACATCGCTTTGGAGATGCCGGTTTAAATCCAGAGCTGAAGGAATTTGTGCCCCCCCCCATACTTGGGGGTCAAGTTATTACAGTATATAAAGGACTGGCTGGATGTTCTCTACTGTAAGACGCCCAGGCAGAGGGGTTGTGCAGCACTGTTGATGTGAGACTGGGAGCTCCCGTGGTGACGCTACTGCTTAGAGTCTAGTGATGCTTGGACGGGTTGGGTCGGTGAGGAGTGTCCGTCTCTCTCTCACTCTCTCTCACTCTCTCTCTCTCGCTGTCTTTCTGTCTCTGTGTCTCTCTTTCTCTGTATGTCTCTTTTTTACTTTTTCCTTCTTTTTTTCTCTCTCCTCTCTCGCTCTCTTTCTCTATCTGTCTCTCTCTCACTCACTCTCTGCATGTCTCTCTCTTTTTCTCAGTCTCTCCCATTTCCCCACCCCCTCTCTCCCTCCAACACGCTCAAACACGCGCCCACACATCAACGCTCTCTCCCGCACGCACGTACGTACGCGCGCGCAGAGACAAGCAAAATACGGCAGGAAGAGGCTCCGGCACTCGAAATGTCCATGATGAGATTTTTTTTTCTCCCTCTAACAACTAAAAAATCCCACGCTGACCCTCTTGTCCGAGCGGACCAATAGGGAAGCACTGGATGTGCCAACGAGGGCAGCCGGAGGGAGGCTTCATCTCCGTACCCCCGACGGAGCCTGGTCCCGGGAGCGAGCACTCTTTGTCACGCTTTAGCGGAACGCGCCCCATTCCTCCGACTTGTTGACTTGTTGTCGGACTCTTGTTTCTCTCCCCCCTCTACACACCCGAGTGGCTCTGTCGGAGGGGCCTGTTGTACACGTGTGTGTGTGCGGGGGTCATGCGTGTGTGTGTGTGTGTGGGGGGTGGGGGGGTCATGCGTGTGTGTGCGTTGCTGTGGACGCTTATACACGCTTGTGTGTGTGTGTGTTTGGAGCGTGATTCTGTGTGTTTGTGTAAAGTGTGGATGTTTATGCTGCCTGCGTGTGTTTGTGTGTGTGTGTGTGTGTGTGTTTGTGAGTAATGTGGATGTTTATACAGAATGTGTGTGTTTTTGTGTGTTTGTGTACCGTGTGTGTATACACTGCATGTGTGTCGTGCATGTGTGTATGTGTACAGTGTCCCCAGCATACCCGCTCAAGCGGCCAACACCAAGTGTTCTGTATGAATAATGTGCAGCCATTGAAGTGGGATGAACTCACACACACACACACACACACAAACACACTGGGCCTCAAACTCACCATTAACTCCCTTTCTCTCTCTCCTTTCCTCTCCCTCCCTCTCTCCCTCATTGCCCCTCTCTCTCTCTCCCTCCTTCCCTATCTCCCTCCCTCTCTCCCCCTCACTCTCTCCCCCTCCCTCTCTCCCCCTCCTCTCTCTCCCCCTCCCTCCCTCTCCCTCTATCTCTCTCTCTCCTCCTCCCTCCTTCCCTCTCTCTCTCCCCTCTCTCTCTCTCTCTCCCTCCTCATCCTCCTGTAGATCCCTTCATCCTTCCCTGTCTTTAAACCCAGAGCCCAGGGACAGTCTGTGAGGTGTTCTGTTGAAACACTGAAATCCTCATTAGAAGAGAAAAGAACGAAAGAGGGCCAGAGCAAAAAAAGGAAACGCCTGACAAAAAAAAGACAGACAGAAAGAAAAACAGGGAATCCACTTGAAAGGGGGGAAGAAAGGGATGAATCCACACGTGTCTCTCTCTCTCTCTCTCTCTTTTCTTCTCTGCTTTTTCCCCGCCAGCAGAGCGGTCCTGACAGAGCTGCCCATAGAGACAGTAACCTCCCCAGATCCCCAGCCAGCCATAGAACCTCTCTCTCTCTCTCTCTCTCTCTCTCTCTCTCTCTCTCTCACCACACACACACACACACCACACACACACTGAAACACACACCCACACACAGATATGCAAGCCCACACGCACACGCTGACACACACGGCCGTGCACATCAACGTAAACGCTTGTCCCTCGCAACCTCGGCGACCCCCTGATGTAGACGTGTTGTACCCGGGGTGGGGTGGGGGTGGGGGCGTGTGTGTGGGGTCTGGCAGCCTGCCACTCAGAGACGATGCCGGAGACGAAGGGAGCGCCGTGAACGAGGACGATGGGCGGCCGTTGAAGTTCCCCAAAAATGCACGGCCCCATCCGACGACAGGAGGCAGGGAGAGACAAAGCAAAGGGAGCATTGTGAGGGTGGGGTGAGGGGTGGGGGTGCTTGTCTGGTCAGAAGCGGCTAACATCCACCCCCCCCACCCACCCCTAAAAAAAAATATGTACAGTCGTATGCAAAAGTTTAGGCACCCCTCTGAGGCTGCATGATAATTTCCTGTCTTCACCAAAAAAGATCAATATAATATTGTAATATTACTTTTCTAGTTAACACTGAGTGCTGGGGTGTTTTCCAGACAAAGATATTTGGTGTAGCAGTATTTAGTTGTGTGAAATTAAATCAAATGTGAAAAAAAGGCTGTGCAAAAGTTTGGGCACCCTTATCATTTATTTGATTTGAATACCTCTGCCTACTAAATGCTGATTAACTGCAACACATAGTTAGTCTGATTAACTCGTTAAGCCTTCAATTACATAAAAAGGTGCATTCAATCATTAGAAAGGGTATTTAAGATAGCCAATTGCAAGTTTTGCTTCTCTTTGATTCTCCTCTGAACAGTGGCAAAATGGGGGCATCAAAACAGCTATCAAATGATCTAAAACAAAGATTGTTCAGCAGTATGGTTTAGGGGAAGGCTACAAAAGTTATCCCGGAGGTTTCAGCTATCAGTTTCCACTGTGAGGAATGTCATTAGGAAATGGAAGGCAACAGGCACAGTTCTTGTTAAGGCCAGAAGTGGCAGGCCAGGAAAAATAACAAAGAGGCAAAGGCGAAGAATGGTCAGAATGGTCAAGGACAACCCTCAGATCACCTCCAAAGAGCTGCAAGGTCATCTTGCTGCAGATGGTGTCACTGTGCATTGCTCGACCATTCAGCGCACATTGCACAGAGAACAGCTGTATGGGAGAGTGATGCGGAAGAAGCCTTTTCTGCACACGCGCCACAAAAAGGCTCGCTTGAGGTTTGCCAAACTACATTTGAACAAGCCAGGCTCATTTTGGAACAAAGTACTGTGGACTGATGAGACAAAGATGGAGTTATTCGGTCACAACAAGAGGCGTTACGCATTGAGGCAAAAGAACACAGCATTCCTAGAAAAACACTTGCTGCCCACAGTAAAATTTGGTGGGGGGTCCGTCATGCTGTGGGGCTGTGTGGCTAGTGCAGGAACTGGGAATCTAGTTAAAGTTGAAGGTCGTATGGATTCAACTCAGTACCAGCAAATTCTGGACAATAATGTTCAAGAATCTGTAACAAAGCTGAAGTTACGGCGCAGTTGGGTGTTCCAGCAGGACAACGACCCGAAACATTGCTCCAAATCCACTAAGGCATTTATGCAGAGGAACAACTACAATGTTTTGGAATGGCCATCCCAGTCCCCAGACTTGAATATAATTGAAAATCTATGGGGTGACTTGAAGCGGGCTGTCCACGCTAGGCACCCATCAAACCTTACTCAACTGGAGATGTATTGTAAGGAAGAATGGTCCAAATTACCTCAATCCAGAATCCAGACACTCATCAGAGGATATAAAAAGCGTCTAGAAGCTGTTATTTTTGCAAAAGGAGGCTCTACTAAATATTAATGTGATTTTTCTGTTGGGGTGCCCAAATTTATGCAAGTGTCTAATTCTCTTATGATGCGTATGGCATATTTTCTGTTTATCAAATAAACCTTATTTCACGGCTAAAATATCACTGTCCATGACGTATGTGTATATATATGACAAAGACGTTCCTCATCCAAACGCCCAACATTTTATAGATGAAAGTAATGGAGATTATCAGGGGTGCCCAAACTTTTGCATACGACTGTATTTCGTTTTATTTTTCCCTCCCTCAACACCGACCTTTGAATTATTCAGCCGGAGCCAGACTCGGTGCCATGCTCCTGATCAAAGCCGTACAACGAAGAAAGGGGGAGGAGGAGTGCCCACCACCCTCAACCCCCCCACTCCCGCCCCCCCCCGACTCCTATCTTCTCGCCACTGCGTTGGCACCACGGACGGGGAAAAAAAACAATTCAAATTCAACCTTCCAGCCAAATGTTACAGAATTAGGAGCAATAAAGTTTGATGGATTTGAATGGGCCGCGGCGGCCGACAGCTGAACAAAACGTTTTTTTCCCTCGTCCCCGGGGGGGATAGGTCACGACGCGGGGGGATAATGGATGGTGTTGGTTCACCTCGTCATCTTCCTGGAAATCATCCTGCAGTGTGTTTCCCTGTCTGTCTGTGTGTGTGTGTGTGTGTGTGTGTGTGTGTGTGTGTGTGTCTGTCTGTCTGTCTGTCTGTCTGTTTGTCTGTCTGTCTGTCTGTCTGTCTGTCTGTGTGTGTGTCTGTCTGTGTGTGTCTGTCTGTGTGTGTCTGTGTGTGTGTGTGTGTGAGGGTGGACTCTGAATGTTTTTAGGCGTAGGTGTGTGCGAGTGAAGGTATATGTTGATTCGGTGCGTTGGTCTGCGTGCGTGTCTCTGTGTGTGTGTGTGTGTGTTGATAGATGGTTGGAGGACACAGGTTGTTGACCAGCGGTATGCGCCTGCCACTCCCTGGCTCTCTCTGTGCTTGCTGTTTGTCACCCGGAGCACATCCATCACCATATCGCCGCTCCTCTAAACTATTCATTTGAAGAACCAGTGGAAACAACAATCGTGTACTGAGTTATGGGCACGCCTGCACTGTCCATCATCCTACCGCGCTACCTGTGTGTGTGTGTGTGTGTGTGTGTGTGTGTGTGTGTGTATGTGCGTGTGTGTGTCCATCATCCCATAGCAATTCCTGTTTGACTTCACTCGTTGGTGAGATTCATGATTTCGATATCCCTTTGGTGCTTTGTGGAAATTGAAATGTGCTACTCAAAGCCCATAGGGGATTTGTTTTTTTTTAAGGTTTCAAATGGTAATGTTTTATGGGCTGCGAGTGTGTGTGTGTGTGTGTGTGTGTGTGTGCGTGCGTGCGTGTGTGCGTGCGTGTGCGCGCGCGCGTGTGTGTGTGCGTGTGAAGTGATTCAGTGTCGTTGGTCCGGTTCCTGATAGAAAAGCAAAAGGGCATATTTTATGAGCTGACCTGTAATACGGTGTTGAAAACTGTGGGATGACGAAACATTCCCTGCTTCCCTCAGAACGTCTCTCCTCTCTCTCTGCCAACTGTAGAACCCACAGACGGTGCGTGTGTGCGTGTGTGTGTGTGTGTGTATATCTGTGTGTGATGAAGAGAAGAACAAAAATAGAGAACGTTTGTGCGTGTGTGTTGCTCCTCTCCACCACTTCCTGTGTGTGGGATCTGTCCAGCCGGCAGAGCTCCTATTGGCCGAGGGTAAGATGGAGATGGATGAAGATAGAGATGGACGGATAGATACCAGACTGCGATGCCAAAACATTTAGATGAAATTACATTCATATTGATATTACTGTGATGAGTAAGAGGGGGGGATCGAAGGCTGGATGAGAGAGAGATAGAGAGAGAGAGAAGAGAGATAGAGAGATAGAGAGATAGCGTGTGGAGGGAGACAGAGAGATGGGAGACAGAGATAGTGAGAGAGCTAGAGATAGGAGAGGGCTCCTGTAGAGTAACCAGTTGAAGCTGAACAATTATCCCCCTCACAGTGACAGCACTGCAACCTCATCATCATAGGAAACTGAATGTTGTTACTAGTGAGTGTGTGTTTGTGTGATGGCGTGTGCAGATTAACATGCTTGTGGGTGTATTCATGTGTGCGTATGTATTAGTGTACTGTACGTGTATGTGAGTGTGTATATAGTGCATGTATATTTGTGTTTGCCTGTGTATTAGTGGTTGCCTGTCTATTGGTCTGTGTATTAGTATGTGGGTGTATTAGTGTGTGTGTATAAGTGTGTGTTTGTGTGTGTGTGTGCGTGTGTGGTGTGTGTGTGTGTGTGTGTGTGTGTGGGTGTATTAGTGTGTGTGTATTGTGTGTGTGTGTGTGTGTGTGCGTGTGTGTGTGTGTGTGTGTGTTGTGTGTGTGTGTGTGGTGTGTGTGTGTGTGTGTGTGCGTGTGTGTGGGTGTATTACGTGTGTGTGTGTGTGTGTGTGTGCGTGTGTGTGTGTGTGTGGGTGTATTAGTGTGTGCGTGTGTGTGTGCGTGTGTGTGTGTGTGTTTTCGTTTTTGTGTGTTGTGTGTTTGTGTGTGTGTGTGTTCATGTGTGTGGGTGTATTCGTGTGTGTGTATTAGTGTGTGTGTGTGTTTGAGGCATGTGTGCTGCAGATGCAGTAAGTCTGAGCGGTGACCTTTCCTGTAGGACTGATCTGGAGTGTGGTGACAGAGGGGCTGCTTACTGAAATGTCCTGACATTAAAACCACCTGCTTTTTTCTGACACAGAACCCACACTGAATAGAACAGCATAGAACAGCACCAAACTGAACAGGATAGAACCCAACAGAACAGAATAGAACAATCCAATAGAATGGAAGACAACAGAAAAAGGAGAACACAACGCTACAGAAAAGCTCCAAAAATCTGTCTTTTGCCAATAGTCACTAACGATGATGATTGTTAATGTTTGGCGTGCGCGTGCGTTACGCTCTCGCCCCACAGCTGTGGATGCGGCTGAGTGCTGATGAGCAGACGGTGCCGTTGTGAAATGTGTGCGTGCGTTTGTGTGTGTGTGTGTGATTGCGTACGTGTGTGTCTGTGTGTGTAATCATGTTAAGGGGTGGAAATCAAATATGCCAGATTAAACCACCAAACAAATAGGAGCGTGCCTCTGCCTAATGTGAGACAACAGGACCTGGTAAAGAGAGGAGAGAGGGGAGAGAGAGAGAGGTATGAGAGCGGTATAGATAGAGATCGAGAGGTGATAGATATCGCTCTCTCTCGAGCTTTATATCTCTCTATCGCTCTCGAGACGCTCTCTCCGCGATGCTCTGCTCTCTCTCTCTCCTTCTTCTCTTCTCTCGCTCTCTCTCTCTCCTCTTCTCTGCTCTCCTCTCGCTCTCCTCTCTCTCTTTCGTTCTTCTCCTCTCTCTCTCTCTCCTCTCTCTCTCTCTCTCTTCTCTGCCTTCTTCTCTTTCTCTCTCTTTCTCTCTCTCTCTTCTCTCTCTCTCCCCTCTTTCTCTGCTCTCTCTCTCTCTCTCCTCCTCTTTCTCTCTCTCTCTCCTCTCTCTACCCCTCCTCTCTCTCCTCTCGCTCTCTCCCCTTCTTCTCTTCCTCTCTTCCTTTCTCTCTTTTGTCGACGCTCCCACTCTAATGAGCGCTAAACTGGTTTAAGTGGGCTTGATTCCATTCATTAAGCCAGTTTTACCAGCTTTCTACTTGATGTTATCCCCGCAGGAGACACACCTGAAGAACACATGGTCACAGGAGAACAACATGTCACCCGTCAGTGACGGACCGTGGTGATGCACGGCTGTGACTACCCCCTGTCAGACGTCGTCAGGAGGCGTTTTGTCATTTGAATAACGCTCGACGCACAAAATTGCAGCATTTGCATAATTGTGCAATTTCTGTCGGGACACGGGATTCATTTGAAGTGGTTGAAGTCGGTTCTTCATGTGGAGTGGTTAAGGTTAGGCCTTCGCACAGAGCGGTTCAGGTTAAGTTTGCATGGGGAGTGGTTAAGGTTAGGTTCGCATGTGGAGTGGTTAAGGGGAGGTTCAGGTGGAGTGGTTAAGGGGAGGTTCAGGTGGAGTGGTTAAGGGGAGGTTCAGGTGGAGTGGTTAAGGGGAGGTTCAGGTGGAGTGGTTAAGGGGAGGTTCAGGTGGAGTGGTTAAGGGGAGGTTCAGGTGGAGTGGTTAAGGGGAGGTTCAGGTGGAGTGGTTAAGGGGAGGTTCAGGTGGAGTGGTTAAGGGGAGGTTCAGGTGGAGTGGTTAAGGGGAGGTTCAGGTGGAGTGGTTAAGGGGAGGTTCAGGTGGAGTGGTTAAGGGGAGGTTCAGGTGGAGTGGTTAAGGGGAGGTTCAGGTGGAGTGGTTAAGGGGGGAGGTTCAGGTGGAGTGGTTAAGGGGAGGTTCAGGTGGAGTGGTTAAGGGGAGGTTCAGGTGGAGTGGTTAAGGGGAGGTTCAGGTGGAGTGGTTAAGGGGAGGTTCAGGTGGAGTGGTTAAGGGGAGGTTCAGGTGGAGTGGTAAAGGTTAGGATGAGGGTTGCCACAGGAGAAAGCATTCCTAGGTGGTTCGGGTAATTAGAGGGACAACATCACAACAAACATGACTGCGACTGGCTGATTTAGAGCGAGCAGTGACGAGTTTGCGAGCCAAGCGCCTTCGCTAGCACCCTGCTCTCACCCCCGCTAGCAAGTGTGAACATGTGGTGTGTTTGATTTAGTTCCCGGGGGCGCCCCTCTCCCCTGCTGGCCAGGCAGGCTGTCTAGTTTGAGGCGTAAATGGAGCTTTCGAAATCCAGAAACTTATTCTCGGTAATGGCTCCCAAATTGCGTAGTTTCCATCTCCTTCTGCTACCCACAGTGCATCTGGACCAGGAAACGGTTGAATGTAGAGTGGCATCTTTTGCCAAAAGGGCCGTGTCACATGTTTTTTTCGGCATTCTTTCTAATCGTCCCAAGGTCAGTCGGAAAAAGGAAGTCACATGACGCGCGTGTCCGTGTGCATGTGTGTTCCGACGGATTTGTTTGCGTGCGGCAGAGCGACCTCGCCCGCGTTTCCGCGCGGCGGCTCGTCAAAAACGGCGCCTCTCCAGCGCCCGCGTGCCAGAGATAGACTCCTCTCTAAAAGGCTCCTTGAAAGCGATGGCGGTGACAAACAAGTGCATTAACGTTTCACAGCAATCCGCTCTCTATGCGCGGAGCTGGTCAAAACATTCGACGGGCGCGGGGATATATCAAACGAGGGGTGCCACAGCCAAACAGCTGCGTCTGCCGCACATAGATAAGCCCCGCTCTCTATCATTTCCTGGGACGCCTCCTAGCGCCTGGCGCTGCCGTAGATGTTGGGGGTCGGCGCCCGGAACGTATTAGCCGAGCGCGACGCCCCGCCAGCCTGCCAGACGGCGAAGGTATGTCGTTTGGTAGCTAACCTTGGGGAAGGGGAGGGGTGTGTTTGCCTGAATGTTGGATGAGGGAGGACGGAGAGGAGAGATGGAGAGAGGAAGAGAGGAAGGCAGGAGTGAGGCCGTGAGAGAAGATTGGAGAGTATTGAGTGCTGTGAGGGGACGATCTAGTCGCTCTCTCTTTCGCTCTTTCGTCCTGCTCCTGCTGATTTCCGTAGCTCCTGTTGCTTCTTCCTCGTCGCTGCCTTCTCTCCTCTCGCTCTCTCTCTCTCTCTCTCTCAGCCTGTCAGCGCGTTGACAAGGTGTCTGTCCACCTTCTTTCTCTTTCTTTATGCATCCTGTTGTGTGCTCATGCTCGTATCGAAAAGGGAAGCGTGGTTGTGAAAGACGTGGAGAGCATTAGAAGTCGAGGGAGTGCGTAGGCCGCCAGGTAGGCCTGGATGAGCGGAGGATGGAACGAATGACGTGCTTGAAGAGAAAGGAGTGAGAGAGCAAAAGCCACAATGACACAGAAGCTGAATGAAGGGAGAAGTATGACTAGGATCGGAGGAGAGAGGAGGAGAGAGCCCGAGGGAAAGAAGGGAAAACCTTTCCCTGTGCCACAAAAACACACACTCCCAAGGAGTTTCGCCTCAGGGAACACCTGGTCAGCTGGGGCCTGAGTGTGTTTTGTCTCATCGCGTGTGTGCAACTGTTGCGTGTATGACTCCGCGCGCACTCCATTTATATCCGTGCACTGAAAGGTGGATAGATGGGGCGGAAACCGCACTTTCCTCTCCTTCTCTCTCCTCTCTCTCTCTCTCTCGTCGCTCGCTCGCTTTTCTCTTTTTCCCCTCCTCCCCCTCCACAGCGCACACACGCATTGTTACTAGACCGTACATAGTAGCCGGTGGACTTGAGCGCGGTGGTGGCCCAGGTAAAGCGCTGAACAGTGTTTCTCTATAATGGATCGAGGCTGCACGGCAGTGTGCCGGCCCAGAGGAGAAGAGGAGGAGGAATGGATGATGTTGGATTGAAAAGT
>CAEFZP010005615.1:27500-49649 GCA_903064625.1 Mallotus villosus | reverse complement strand
TGAGGACAGGTTATAAGGGAGGGGTGCGCAGCTGGCTCCCCAGAGGGGCCCTGGAGGTCCCGCACGCTAGCGCCCCTTAGCTCCCCCAGGAGAGACGGGCTTCAGAGCGGGAGTGGTGACGAAGGCCGACATCTACTGCTGGTGGGCAGCCCTGCAGAGCGCTGGCCCAGCATACCCGAGAGCACAGGGAACATGGAGGGAGAATCACAGTACGAGTGCTGTGTGAAGAGTTGAGGAAAGCTAAGCTAGGCTAAGCTAGGCTACGAGCTAAACTAGGCTAAGCTAGGCTAAATAGCTAAACTAGTCTAAACTAGGCTAAGCTAGGCTACCCTATGCTCAGCGTGCGGCACAGCTAGCTAAGCTATAGCTAAGCTCTAGCTACGCCTGAGGCTAACTAGGCTACAGCTAGGCTAAAATAGGCTAGATAGGCTAAGATAGGCTAAGCTCGTACTGTCAGCGCTGCAGCGCAGCATTCCTCATGGCCCAGCAGGGGAGCTGAGGAGCGTCAGGGACAAGATGGCCACGGAGGAGGCGAACTAACTGCAGCACGGCACGCCAGACCTGAACTACGAACCAGGCCTAGACGTGGACCGCAGACACCTGGAGGAGGAGGGAGGATGACGAGGGGAGGTAGTAGGATAGGGTGGAGTGGGTGAGGAGGGAGGGAGGGAGGGAGGGAGGGGAGGGGAGGGGAGGGGGAGGGAGGGAGTTGGTTTTTTTTTTTTTTTTTTTTTTTTTTTTTTTTTTTTGGTTTTTTTTGGGTTTTTTTTTGTTTTTTTTTTTTTTGTTTTTTTTTTTTTTGTTGTTTGGAGGGGGGGGAGGGGGACATGGTTTGAGATCCTTCAACTGTAGCTTAACTTTTTTTGTGTGTGAAGCGGTGCAGGTGTGCTGTACCTGCGGCATGTCACGGGTGGGTCGCCAGTCCGGGGCAGCGCGGCGCGGCCGTGCCCAGCAGTGTCGACTATTTCGCTGTGGCAGAGGGGCTCGGGCCATGCTGCTTTCCTCAGCAGACACCACACCCAGGATGAGCATGGCAGCCGGCCGCTACGCGTGTCACCACCGAGCTACCCTGGGGAGACTGGACCACCCTGAAGCGCCATGGAGACACACACCAGACCACACACCCACACATACAGACACACACCCACAGACACACACACACGACACGACGACAGACAGCACACACACACACACACACACACACAGACAGACACACAGACACACACACAGACGAGACAGACCACAGCACACACACACCCATGCACACACGCACACACAGACAGACCCACACAGACACACACGACACACATACAGCACCACACGACACACACCACTCACACAGACACGCACACACACGCCCCACACCCACAGCCGACACACTATCACAGCACACACACGCACACACAGACACAGACATTACCCACACTGCACAACATACACACATTCAATCACACAGACACACACACACCCAGACAGACACACACAGACACACGCACAGACAGCACATGCAGACACACACACAGCACACACTACAGACAGACACCCACACCACAGAACACGCACACACACAGGACAGACACACACACACAGACGACACACACACGCACACATTCAGACACACACACAGACAGACAGAAACCCATACACACACAACAGACACACACACGCACACACGACACGACACACACGACACACACACTCACACAGGACACACACACACAGACACAGACACACACACGCACACACCCACACGCACACACACACACAGACACACACAGACACCACAGTCTTTATGACACCGCCACACATGCACACACACACACACACAGACCCACACAGACACACAGACAGACACACCACACACACAGACGACACACACCCTACAACACACACACACAGACAGACACACCCACAGACAGACACACCCACACAGCACACAAACACACAGCACACAAAAGACATGACACACACACACAGGCACACCACCAGTGCGTAGACACCACACCTGATAGCTATGTTCTCTACAGTGTTCAAGTATACAGACCTGTGCACACAGGTGGCAAGCTACGTTAAGTTGGAGCAGGAAACATGTGGAACACTCGGGATGGTGTGAGGGCGTTGCTTGTGTGGGGGCGTGGCTTGTGTGAGGGCGTGGCTGGCGTACCTGCTCCAGCATGTGTGCTGGGATGGCCCTCAGCTCCGGGTCCGAGCAGGCAGCAGGGAGGCGCAGAACCTGGTGAAGCCCACACAGCAGCCCTCTATCCCGCCCCCTGGTGGACACAAACACCCGCGTTACTGCCGAGCTCAACGAGCACTTCTGTTAGGAAGGTTTCCGATCCGAGGGTTCCGACCCGAGGGTTCCGACCGAGGGTTCCGACCCCAAGTGTTCCGACCCGAGGGTTCCGAGACGCAGCTTCCTCACCCAGTGGCGGCATCTGAGTAGAATGTCCTGGAAGACTTTGGAGGCCCTCCACATGTCCTCCAGCGTTAAGAAGGAGGACGTCTCTTTGGACCCAGTCAGGAGTCTCTCCACCAGGGAACCCAGGAGATCCCAATCCCCTGGAAAGGACAAACAGAACAGAACGCTCCGTCAGTCATCCAGTGTTTCATTCCTGTGTTACAGAGCACAACCAGTACACTGACAGGGGATCGCTGCACTACATGTCACCATAACTCCATCTACATAAATATAGAAACATCACATACACTTATATTATAAGAGAGATAGAGATGCAGAGAGAGAGGTAGAGAGGGAGATGTGGAGAGAGGTAGAGAGTGAGAGAGAGAGAGAGATATGACAGGGAATAGAGAGCTGAGATAGGAGAGACAGCATAGGAGGCGAGATAGTGAGAGCGAGATCGAGAGGGAGATGGGTAGAGAGTATAGATTGTGTGTGCGCCCTACCTTGAGGATACCCACGCAGCAGTGAGGACCAGACTGTGTTCCTCCTCGGACAGCAGGACACACTCTTCCCCTTCCCCCACCGTCCTGGGCCACCAGGGAGCCCGATGCCCGCCCATGTCACTTAATGACGGAGGTGCGTCTGACCAGGAGAGAGGGACAGGTCAAGCAGGATGGTTACAGAGTAACATCTAGAACAGGGTGGTCAATCCTGGTCCTCGAGGGCCGCTGTCCTGCATGTTTTAGATGTTTCCCTGCTCCAACACACCTGATTCAATTAAAAGGGTTGTTATACGACCATTCATTTGAATCAGGTGTGTTTGGAGCAGGGAAACATCTAAACATGTAGGACAGCGGCCCTCGAGGCGCGGAGTTTGACACCCGTGATCTAGAACATCTGGAACATCTAGAACATCTAATCAGAGGTCTTCAACCCTGGTCCTCAGGCCCACTGTCCTGCACGTTTCAGATGTTTCCCTGCTCCAACACACCTGATCAAATGAATGGTCGTTAACAACAGGCTTCTGCATAACTAGATACGACCCTTCATTGAATCAGGTGTGTTGGAGCAGGGAAACATCAAAACGTTCAGGACAGTGGGCCCTGAGGACCAGGGTTGAAGACCTCTGATCTAGAACATGCAGGACCAGTGGGCCCTGAAACCAGGGTTAGAGACGTGTCTATCACCCCATCCTGAACCCTTGTTCCTCCAGGCAGGCGTGTACCTGTCTCTGCAAGCGCCGGCCCCCTGGTCCCCGTACAGCACGCCCAGCAGCAGCTGTGTGATGTTCTCCAGGAGAGCCAGGAGCTCCACGTGGCCCGACGGTCCAGCGCCTCGCCCAGGCTCCCATGGACCTCCAGCAGACACCTCTCCATGTCGCTCATCGCACACCTGTAGGACATGGAGCGACATGGAGTCATGTTCTTGGACTCAGGTTGGAGGTGACAGCGTGACACAAGCCTGGGGACAAGCCTGGGGGGACAAGCCCTCATGGGACAGCCCTCAGGTGACTGCTGAAGGAGGAGGTGTTGTGTCCTGTGTGTGTGTGTGTGTGTGTGTGTGGCTAAGAGCTTCACCATGTATGCCTGGTCTTTGCAGCAAGCATCAGGTCACCTTTGGCGGTCTGGTAGTGCAGATCGCAGCTCCTTGAGCAAGGTACATAGGACCAGGCTGGAGGCCTGGGGACCACCCTGCCCTCTGGGCTGGGCCGGGTTTAGGCTGCACCCCTGCCAAGCACCTGAGGATCCCTCCACACCTGCAAACACGGAGGGTTTCAGGGCATCATCAGAAAGGTGTGTGTTCCCTGTGTTCCTGTGTTCCTGTGTGTGTGTGTGTGTGTGTGTGTGTGTGTGTGTTGTGTGTGTGTGTGTGTTGTGTGTGTGTGGTGTGATGCGTGTCTAGCGCCCGAGCGACAGAGAGCGAGCGACGCGCGCGACGGCGAGACGAGACGACGCAGAGAGACAGACGAGCAGAAGACGAGACGACAGCGAGAGACAGACGAGAGAGAGAGCAGAGCGAGAGAGAGAGAGAGAGAGAGACGAGAGAGAGACGAGAGAGAGACAGAGAGAGACGAGATAGAGAGAGAGGAGAGAGAAGAGAGAGATAGAGAGATAGAGAGAGACATAGAGAGACGAGAGAGAGACAGAGAGCGAGACAGAGAGAGCAGATAGAGTAGAGAGAGAGAGAGGAGAGACATAGAGAGACATAGACGAGAGAGAGAGAGAGAACATAGACGAGAGAGAGAGAGAGAGAGAGAGAGAGAGAGAAGAGAGAGACATAGAGAGAGAGACATAGAGAGAGAGACATAGAGAGAGAGACATAGAGAGAGACAGAGAGAGAGAGAGAGACAGAGAGAGAGACAAAGAGAGAGACAGAGAGAGAGAGACAGAGAGAGAGAGAGAGACATAGACAGAGAGAGAGACAGAGAGACAGAGAGAGAGAGAGAGAGACATAGAGAGACAGAGAGAGAGAGAGAGATAGAGAGAGAGAGGAGACATAGAGAGAGGCCCAGCCTACTTCTGCAGCAGGACCTTCATCATCAGCGCCCCCGTCTGGGCCTGGGGAACCCTGGGGTTACACACGAGCATCTCCGCTCTCCTGCTCACCACCGCCTCCACGTCGTCATGGAGACGGCCGGAAGAACCTGGCCAGCAGGTCGGCCGCCAGGTCCCTGATCTGGAGAGGGAGACGACGAGGACAGAGTCATCCCACCGTGTGGACGTTCTAGACGTTCCGCTTTAGACCCGCCCTGCGGACGCACGCATCGTACCTCATTGGTCGAATCCTCGAGGCATCCAATCAGGACCAGCTGTTTGGACCGGGAGAAGAAATCCCACATTCCTCTCTGCTTGGCCCCAGTCGATCAGAGAAGCCATGTCGACTGAAGAAGGGAGGACAAATCATACGTTTTACCTCCTGTACAGCACTATGGTCAACCTGGTCGTTTTTAAAAGTGCTCCGAATAATCGATTGATTGTGGATGCACGGGCTCCAGAGGGGCCCTCTCTGGCGGGAGACGAGCCCCAGGCTGGCTGCCTGACCTGGGGGCTGGCCCTTCCTCCTGTCTGGGCTCCAGGTGTCGGTGCAGGTCTCCAGCACGGCAGCCAGGAGCAGCAGGACAGTCTTCTTCCTCTGGAAGCTGTGACCCGGGCCAGGTAGGAGCAGGGCAGCTGGGACAGCCACTCCACAAACCCTGCAGAGCAAAAGGGCAAGAAGCTGCTTGTCTTATCTGTTACAGATGGATCATGTATGATGATGGGGTATTACGGACTGGACTGAGTGGATTACACCTCAGACCCCTCCCTCTCGCATACAAATGCACACTTCACTAACTCCCGTCTCGCAATCGAAATAACAGCACTCTCGCCTCGCCCTCTCCGCTCTCCCTCTCCTCTCCCTCTCCCTCTCCCTCCCCACTCCCCCTCTCCCTCTCTCTCCTCACTCACCCACTCCCTCTCCCACAGCCCCGCCCCCGTCGGCAGAGTGGGCGTCGTCTCCGACCCGTCCTCCCTTCCGTCTCCTGAGGAGCGCGAGGCAGCTGTCTCGTACCCGTACCAGGAGCTTCCTGACGCGGGCCTGGAGGTGCTGGCGGAACGGGGACGAGTCGCTGTTGAGGTTGTGGGGGATGAAGTCTCTCAGCAGGGCCAGTTCCTCCGGCCGGGGGGGGCTCCTTGGTCCGAGGGCAGCAGCACAGGAGGTCCAGGGCGGCCAGACGGACCTTGTCGTCCGCTGAGCCCAGAGCCATCTGGAGGGTATCCAGGGAGGACGGCCCCTCCAGGGCCCAGGACGAGGCTCCGGACGTGGCTCGCTGGACGCTCACGATGCAGGCCCAGGCGTGGAGCTCCTGGGGGCTGGTGGGGTTCAGGTGGGCCAGCAGAGGCTCCACGGCGGAGGGGGTAAGTGCGGAGGGTGCAGGGCAGCAGGTAGGTGGAGCTGTTGGTCTGGACGAGAGGCACGTCAGACATCAGGGCTTCCAGTAGATACGGACGCCAGTAAGCCGCCCAGCGATTGGCTAGCTGCAGCTCGGTGGGCGGGGGCCTCCGGAGCGGTGACCTCACAGAGTTCCCGCCTCTGCTGCAGGAGGAGACACCTGTAGAGCTCGGCGGCACACGGGGACAGCTGATTGGTGGACAGGCACTTGAGGAGGTGGTCAGGCAGGTCGGAGTACTGCACCAGCACCTGGACCAATCAGAAATGAGGAAGCAGGTGTTGTCATCTCTAGGTTGAATTTTTGTTAATCATTTATTTGTGCCTAATGATATGCTCAGATAAGTAGACTGTAAACAATACAATGTATGTATGTAGATATTCTTATGTTCAATCTCAACAAATCGAACCACTGCATGGGGTTGTAGTCGTGACGACGGCGTTGACCCTCACCATGTGGGTGCCCAGGTAGGGCAGAAGAGCGCAGAGGGGGGGGTATTTAGCCTTGGTGCCCCAGGGCAGCTTGGCCACCCGCTCCAGTAGAGATGCATACAGGGTCTTGTGTTTGTCTCCGAAGCGCTGGCAGTCCATCTCATACACCTCCAACAGCAGACTGAAAGCGCCGCGGACAAACTCAGACACGCCCTCCACCTGAGGAGGGGGAGGGGGGAGGACAAACTCAGACACGCCCTCCACCTGAGGAGGGAGGGGGGAGGACAAACTCAGACACGCCCTCCACCTGAGGATGGGAGGGGGGAGGGGGGAGGACAAACTCAGACACGCCCTCCACCTGAGGGAGGGGGGAGGGGGGGGACAAACTCAGACACGCCCTCCACCTGAGGGAGGGGGGGAGGGGAGGGACAAAACTCAGACACGCCCTCCACCTGAGGATGGGAGGGGGGAGGGGACAAACTCAGACACGCCCTCCACCTGAGGATGGAGGGGGGGAGGGGGGGAGGACAAACTCAGACACGCCCTCCACCTGAGGATGGGAGGGGGGAGGGGGGAGGACAAAACTCAGACACGCCCTCCACCTGAGGATGGGAGGGGGGGGAGGGGGGAGCTCAGGTCACCAGGGAGGGGGGGAGGACAAACTCAGACACGCCCTCCACCTGAGGATGGGAGGGGGGAGGGGGATGCCGGTCAGGAGGGGGGAGGGACAAACTCAGACACGCCCTCCACCTGAGGATGGGAGGGGGGAGGGGGGAGCTCAGGTCACCAGGAGAGGGGGGAGGACAAACTCAGACACGCCCTCCACCTGAGGATGGGAGGGGGGAGGGGGGGAGGACAAACTCAGACACGCCCTCCACTGAGGATGGGAGGGGGGAGGGGGGAGGACAAACTCAGACACGCCCTCCACCTGAGGATGGGAGGGGGGAGGGGGGAGAAAACTCAGACAGCCCTCCACTGGGAGGGAGGGGGGGAGGACAAACTCAGACACGCCCTCCACCTGAGGATGGGAGGGGGGAGGGGGGAGGAGGACAAACAAACTCAGACACGCCCTCCACCTGAGGGGGAGGGGGGAGGGGGGAGGACAAACTCAGACACGCCCTCCACCTGAGGAGGGAGGGGGAGGGGGGGACAAACTCAGACACGCCCTCCACCTGAGGATGGGAGGGGGGAGGGGGGGAGGACAAACTCAGACACGCCCTCCACCTGAGGATGGGAGGGGGGAGGAGGGGGGAGGACAAACTCAGACACGCCCTCCACCTGAGGATGGGAGGGGGGGAGGACAAACTCAGACACGCCCTCCACCTGAGGATGGGAGGGGGGGAGGGACAAACTCAGACACGCCCTCCACCTGAGGATGGGAGATGCTAGGTCACCAGGACGAGGGGGGAGGACAAACTCAGACACGCCCTCCACCTGAGGATGGGAGGGGGGAGGGGGGAGGACAAACTCAGACACGCCCTCCACCTGAGGATGGGGAGGGGGGGAGGACAAACTCAGACACGCCCTCCACCTGAGGATGGGAGGGGGGGGGAGGGGGGGAGGACAAACTCAGACACGCCCTCCACCTGAGGATGGGAGGGGGGGGAGGGGGGAGGGGACAAACTCAGACACGCCCTCCACCTGAGGGAGGGAGGGGGGGGGAGGGACAAACTCAGACACGCCCTCCACCTGAGGATGGGAGGGGGGAGGACAAACTCAGACACGCCCTCCACCTGAGGATGGGAGGGGGGGAGGACAAACTCAGACACGCCCTCCACCTGAGGATGGGAGGGGGGAGGGGGGATGACAAACTCAGACACGCCCTCCACCTGAGGATGGGAGGGGGGGAGGGGGGAGACAAACTCAGACACGCCCTCCACCTGAGGATGGGAGGGGGGAGGGGGGAGGACAAACTCAGACACGCCCTCCACCTGAGGATGGGAGGGGGGAGGACAAACTCAGACACGCCCTCCACCTGAGGATGGGAGGAGCAAACTCAGACACGCCCTCCACCTGAGGATGGGAGGGGGGGGGAGGGGATGCTCAGGTCACCAGGACGACGGGGGAGGACAAACTCAGACACGCCCTCCACCTGAGGATGGGAGGGGGGGGGAGGGGGGATGCTCAGGTCACCAGGGCGACGGGGGAGGACAAACTCAGACACGCCCTCCACCTGAGGATGGGAGGGGGGGAGGGGGGATGCTCAGGTCACCAGGACGACGGGGGAGGACAAACTCAGACACGCCCTCCACCTGAGGATGGGAGGGGGGAGGGGGGGATGCTCAGGTCACCAGGGACGACGGGGGAGGACAAACTCAGACACGCCCTCCACCTGAGGATGGGAGGGGGGAGGGGGGGATGCTCAGGTCACCAGGACGACGGGGGAGGACAAACTCAGACACGCCCTCCACCTGAGGATGGGAGGGGGGAGGGGGGGATGCTCAGGTCACCAGGGCGACGGGGGAGGACAAACTCAGACACGCCCTCCACCTGAGGATGGGAGGGGGGAGGGGGGGGATGCTCAGGTCACCAGGACGACGGGGGGAGGACAAACTCAGACACGCCCTCCACCTGAGGATGGGAGGGGGGAGGGGGGGATGCTCAGGTCACCAGGGCGACGGGGGAGGGTGGTCTCACCTGAGCGGAGCGAGGAGGAGGAGGGCGTGTCTACTCACGGGGCTCTCAGCGTTGTTCCAGATCACCTGAGTGAGGCGTGTCTGTAGGTTCGAGTCCCGGGACAGGAGAGGGGCTGATGTGACCCTCCAGATCTCTGTCAGAGTCGCTCTGACGCTCTTCAGCCACAGCGTCAACACTGTCACCACACACACAACACCGTCACACTTGGTCTGTTTTCATATGCGTACGCTACGTCTCTAGACAGAACGACTTCTTACCTTCAAACACGTAGTAGTGACAGTCCAGCTTCTCCTCACACAAGGCAGAGACCAGGGGGAATAACCCGTCCAGGATGAAACACGACTAAAACGACAGTCCCATTGAACCATTACAACAAATCCCAGGCTAAATGTTTCGTGTGAATGACAAACAATAGCAACATTTCCTGTTGAGGTTCATTAACTTCCTGGAAAAGTTCCTTAGCTTCCTGGAACAGTTCCCTAGCTTCCTGTACAGGTTATTCAACTTCCTGTACAGGCTCATTAACTTCCTGTCAAGGCTGGGAGGTGTGTGAGAGAGAGCAGCAGCACCGCTAGCCGTACCTGCAGAGTTGTCCAGCCCAGGGCTCCCTGACGGACACGGACTGACCAGGATGTCCTTCCGGCAGCAGGTCAGCAGGCCTCTGCTCACGGCCAGGCGCTCCACCCCGTCCTGCCCTCGAGGACGGCACCGCACCTGGACGCCACCTACAGCCAGGACCCACACCTCTAGGGGAGAAGAACCAGCAAGACAGCTCTGTGTCAGGGGAGGTGGAGAATCTGGAGATCCACACCCTCCTGTTAGCATCTGACTGCAGATCCACACCCTCCTGGTAGCATCTGACTGCAGATCCACACCCTCCTGTTAGCATCTGACTGCAGATCCACACCCTCCTGGTAGCATCTGACTGCAGATCCACACCCTCCTGGTAGCATCTGACTGCAGATCCACACCCTCCTGGTAGCATCTGACTGCAGATCCACACCCTCCTGGTAGCATCTGACTGCAGATCCACACCCTCCTGGTAGCATCTGACTGCAGATCCACACCCTCCTGTTAGCATCTGACTGCAGATCCACACCCTCCTGGTAGCATCTGACTGCAGATCCACACCCTCCTGGTAGCATCTGACTGCAGATCCACACCCTCCTGTTAGCATCTGACTGCAGATCCACACCCTCCTGGTAGCATCTGACTGCAGATCCACACCCTCCTGGTAGCATCTGACTGCAGATCCACACCCTCCTGGTTGCATCTGACTGCAGATCCACACCCTCCTGGTAGCATCTGACTGCAGATCCACACCCTCCTGGTAGCATCTGACTGCAGATCCACACCCTCCTGTTAGCATCTGACTGCAGATCCACACCCTCCTGGTAGCATCTGACTGCAGATCCACACCCTCCTGGGAGCATCTGACTGCAGATCCACACCCTCCTGGTAGCATCTGACTGCAGATCCACACCCTCCTGGTAGCATCTGACTGCAGATCCACACCCTCCTGGTAGCATCTGACTGCAGATCCACACCCTCCTGGTAGCATCTGACTGCAGATCCACACCCTCCTGTTAGCATCTGACTGCAGATCCACACCTCCTGTTAGCATCTGACTGCAGATCCACACCCTCCTGTTAGCATCTGACTGCAGATCCACACCCTCCTGGTAGCATCTGACTGCAGATCCACACCCTCCTGGTAGCATCTGACTGCAGATCCACACCCTCCTGGTAGCATCTGACTGCTGATCCACACCCTCCTGGTTGCATCTGACTGCAGATCCACACCCTCCTGGTAGCATCTGACTGCAGATCCACACCCTCCTGGTAGCATCTGACTGCAGATCCACACCCTCCTGGTAGCATCTGACTGCAGATCCACACCCTCCTGGTAGCATCTGACTGCAGATCCACACCCTCCTGGTAGCATCTGACTGCTGATCCACACCCTCCTGGTTGCATCTGACTGCAGATCCACACCCTCCTGGGAGCATCTGACTGCAGATCCACACCCTCCTGTTAGCATCTGACTGCTGATCCACACCCTCCTGGTTGCATCTGACTGCAGATCCACACCCTCCTGGGAGCATCTGACTGCAGATCCACACCCTCCTGTTAGCATCTGACTGCAGATCCACACCCTCCTGGTAGCATCGAGAGAGAGATCACATGTTGCAGAGTCTGGAGATGCCAGGTGTGCTGCTGTGGCGTACCTGAGAGACACACCTTGAGGAGGCTCCAGGCTGCGGCCCCCCCTCCAGGCCGCGGCTCGGGGGCCCCCCCCTCGGGGCCGTGTTGATCAGCATGGCCACGGCCGTCCCCGCCAGCAGACGGGTGTCTCTGTTGGAACACTGCTCAGGGCAGAGGAGGGGAGGAAGGATGAGAGGGTGAGAGGGGAGGAAGGATGAGAGGATGAGAGGATGATAGGGTGGGAGGAAGGAGAAAGGATGGGGGAGGAAGGATGAGAGGATGAGAGGCATGAGAGGGGAGGGAGGATGAGAGGATGATGGGGGCGGACGGATGAGAGGATGAGAGGATGAGAGGGGAGGAAGGCTGAGAGATGATAGGGTGGGAGGAAGGATGAGAGGATGAGAGGATGATAGGGGAGGAGAGGGACTGCTAGGGTGGGAGGGCGCTGAGAGGATGTATAGGGTGGGCGAGGATGAGGATGATCGGGTGGGAGGGAGGATGAGCGGATGATAGGGTGGGAGGGAGGATGTGGGATGATAGGGTGGGAGGGCGGATGAGAGGATGCTAGGGTGGGCAAGCTGCGCGGATGCTCGGGTGGGAGGGAGGCTGAGCTGCTAGGGTGGGAGGCGGATGCTCGGCTGGGAGGGCGATGCGACGGCATGGGAGGGAGGATGAGAGGATGATAGGGTGGGCGGGCGGGATGAGCGGATGATAGGGTGGAAGGGAGGACAGAAGAATGGGTGCTTGGGATGAAGAGATGATAGATCAGGGCCAGTTTAACAGGCTGACGTGGCTCTACGTTGCTGTGGCTCGTACACACCTTTCCCAGGATGATGTCCATGAGAGACTGGAGGATGCTCTGCACGGCCGGGCTGCCCCTCTCCTGCCCCCTCTCCTCCCCCCTCTCCTCCCCCTCCTCGCCCCTCTCCTCTCCCCTCTCCTCCCTCTCCTCCCCCTCCTCCCCCCTCTCCTCCCCCCACACCAGCGGAGACACCTCCCCCGGCAGCAGCTGGAAGATCTGCAAACACACCTGGAGAGGGAACAGGATGAAAAGTAGAGTACTTGAACCTGCAACCTCTTGATCTGCAGTCAAACGCTCTACCCACTAAGCTATCCCCATTCCTACATACGCTATATGAGGCAAACGGGACTGGGCAAGGGGGTTACCTTGACAGCCAGGTAGCACAGCGAGCCGTTCCTCCAGGCCTCCTGCTCCAGCATGCTGGAGAAAAGCTCCGCCATCTTCCCCAGCAGAGACGGACACGCGCCTGGCCACACCTCGCGGCCCGCAGCACTGTCCTCCAGGAACATGCAGGCTGGAAACGGGAGGAACGTCAGTTGATGTAAGACGTCTTTCACACCATTTCTCTCACAATAAAAACAACAAAATTCATAACTCACCTCTCTGAAGGTCCTCACTTGATAATGTCTGTGAAAATAAATAAACATAAACAAGGTGACAACAAAACACAATCTTGTTATTAATTATAACTTTACCTGGATGGAAAGGTTAAGATAGTTACCTGGTCAGAGTCCACTATGGCGTGAATACAGCGTCGGGTTTCCCCCAAAACCAGTGAGTGGTTCACCTCAGCCAAATGTACCAACATCTGTGAAGAATATACGACGCATTTAAATATGATGCATTCACTTGTCTAACCCGAACAGACGTGAGAAAAAGTTTCCTGACCTGCTCTAACTTGCGACTGGCCGTGGAGATGTTCGCCGTCTGTAACTGCATAGCGAGGAGAAGCTTGATGAGAAGGTGGAGGTGTTTTTCATCCAAGGATTCAAGATGATCCACGGGAATCTTTCTGAGGAGTTGAACTGCTTCCTCCAGGCATCGCTCCTTCGATCTCTTCACTTCAGCCCTGATTGACGCATGACAACACACAGACATAAACATGAGCTATGCAGCTATCGTTTGAAGTATGCTGCAAGTGGCAGTGACGGAATCTTTGCAACATTTTACTCAAGGCTGGTACTGTCAGTACCGCTGAAAGTACCGCCAACAGACCCTCGAATCAAGCTTATCGATTTACCTCGAACATTCATCAAGTTTGTTAAAGAAACTTCTCAGGTTTGTGCAAACATCTGTGGGCACTTTATCCCAAGTTATCACATGGGTTAATGATGTTATCTGATCTTCGACAGATTCCGTATGGATCATGATGACTTTCTAACTAAATTCCTGGTCTAAAGGCTTTGTAAAGCTGTTCCAGCCTGCGTGCCCGCCTCCTAGAAATACCTCCTCGTTGTTGTCAAATTAATTCTATGGTACTGTGGGACTGGTCACAGCCGCATATGATGTGCTGCCATCTAGTGTTTAGGAATGGATGTGGGATTTGTAATCTGGTATATAAAATAAATCCCTCTTAAACATTTTCCTTTGGAAATTACCATTTGAAAGGCTGTATGTAGCATAAATACTCACACGACAGCACATTATTAATCGTAATAGTTTTATATGAGTGCATGACAATATTATTTACAGTCGATTCCCATTCCGAGGCACGGATCGCGCTGTTTAGCAGTGGCTACAATAGCAGCGTGTTCTTTTCTATGTAAACGAACAAGAACTAGACCGCTTATGGTTGGCTGCTTGTTGGTTGCCATAGACATCCCAAACATTTATCCAATATGGCGACCACCTAAACCTAAGACATGGCTAAGAGTACATTTTATTCCTTTGCGCTAAATTTTTGGAATTGTGTGTGGATATGGCAGATCATTCTACTTTCTAATGCTTCGAGCAATGTTGGTAAGGAGTTAACTTGCATTTCAATACACAATTAAATGTACTAGCATTGGCTAGCTAGCACTGTTCGACGATAGCGGTGTTGTCGAGACGAAACATGCAGTATGTTGACATGTTTCTAGCTAATGTATCAATACTACAGTTTTTCAGCCCTCATATATCATCGCATCTGGACCATCTGTGTCGTCTCTCTTGCTTGGAAATAACTCTGGAATAACTCTGACGTTGAGGACAATAGTTCCGTCAAACTCAACAGGTACGGGCGGGGGTCGGATTCACCAAGAAATGTGATACTACTTGATAGATACTGCTTGATTTTGTGTGATCGGTTTAACATCTGGCAGTTTGACTTCTGACAGGAAAACTTCCACCGCCATCATGCACAGAAGAACCATCTCAGTGGGATTTGAAACAAGAATCAGTGAGCAAGGTAACCTCACAGTGCCTCGTTAATATCCATCAATTATAACGGAACTGACGTTTTAAGTAAGAACCGAGATGTTACTGTTATGATAGGTTCACTGATCTCCAACTGTCTTTCTCCTTCCCTCCTTCTGTCAGACTTCCTTGCAGGTGCAGCTAAGTTTAAACCGAAGCTTTTATCTGTGTGGCGGTAATGACACTGGTGACTGTTGTCTAGAACCACTATGCCTCCTGGAGGTTCTCCGTGTATCGGCCTGTCGAGGAGGGGAACCACAGGCAACACTGCTCATCCAGGTTAAGATCTACGCTCTGATTCTACCAACAGGACCAGTATCGGGTGAGTTTTCTACACTTTGGCATTTATAATCCTTCGTCAAAGAAACGGGATGTTGTTATTATTATATCAAATCAAAATGTATTTGTATAGCCCTTTTTACACGCAAGCATGTCACAGAGGGCTTCACATACGCCCATAGAGCTGCCCCTCAACCAACCTAAACCCTCAAGGACCCTTATATACGGCTTTTCTTCCACATGGTCTTAGAAAATAAAACGGTGATTCCCAACCAAGCCTACCAGCCCTTGGGCCCCTGCCCCTGTGACCTCACTGAGGGAGCGTGTGACATCCGCTGCTGCTGTGACAAGGTATCTACATCCTTTCTTATGGGAGTCAGATGGCTGAGCGGTTAGGGAGTCGGGCTATCAATCAGAAGGTTTGCCGGTTCGATTCCCGGCCGTGACAAATGACATTGTGTCCTTGGGCAAGGCACTTCACCCTACTCGCCTCGGGAGAATGTACCTGTACTTACTGTAAGTCGCTCTGGATAAGAGCGTCTGCTAAATGTAAACATCCTCCATGACACCCAGGAAAAGAACTGTCTACTTCGATGGAAAGTATATTTTGAAACTGTTATCTTCTTTGTTGCTTTGCTCTGTCAGGACTGTTCTAATAAGACCAAGAAGCTGTTCGAGGGACACTGTTTCAAGGGGCCCTTTGGAGGAGAAGTCTCACCCACTCCTGATTACCAGTGCTCTTCCCAGTCTGCTGAAAACGCCCCGGACTGGTTTCCTTTCCTCTGTGTCACCTCCTCGCCTGACAACAACCCTTACCTGGGACTCTTCTACCAAGGACAGACCATGTGAGACACACACACTCTTTCGCCATTTGTCGTCCGGATTAAGAAATCGGTGTTTTTCTTCACTGACTCAAAAATCAACGACTTAGTCTGTGTACGCTGGTGAAACAACTTTGTGTGGATGTGTGCGGTTCTGTTCTGCTGTCTGACTGTCCTCCCTGCCTGCTGCTGTGTGACTGTCCTCCCTGCCTGCTGCTGTGTGACTGTCCTCCCTGCCTGCTGCTGTGTGACTGTCCTCCCTGCCTGCTGCTGTGTGACTGTCCTCCCTGCCTGCTGCTGTGTGACTGTCCTCCCTGCCTGCTGCTGTGTGACTGTCCTCCCTGCCTGCTGCTGTGTGACTGTCCTCCCTGCCTGCTGCTGTGTGACTGTCCTCCCTGCCTGCTGCTGTGTGACTGTCCTCCCTGCCTGCTGCTGTGTGACTGTCCTCCCTGCCTGCTGCTGTGTGACTGTCCTCCCTGCCTGCTGCTGTGTGACTGTCCTCCCTGTCTGCTCCAGCACACCTGAACCTGGTCCGTCTTTCCAAGTGCCCCGGCCGTCCACCCCCCCCTCCCTCTACTCCTTATCGCCAGGGAGACGTCATTTTCACCACAAACAACAGCTTCTTCACCATTCCTCAGGTGAGACGTTTGATCATTTCTAAGTGTGTTTCAAGGACGACAGCGCTATGAATATTACGCATCGTTCACGTCAAGATTGTGACAATGTTGTGTGTATGTGGTGTTCATGTTGTGTGTATGTGGTGTTCATGTTGTGTGTATGTGGTGTTCATGTTGTGTGTATGTGGTGTTCATGTTGTGTGTATGTGGTGTTCATGTTGTGTGTATGTGGTGTTCATGTGGTGTTCCTGTTGTGTGTATGTGGTGTTCATGTTGTGTGTATGTGGTGTTTACTTCATCTCACAGAACTCCCTGATTGGCCAGTGTGTTGAAAACGCCCCCGTGGCGTATCTGGAGAACTTCCACGCCGTGTGTTCGAGGCGCCTCCTCTCCTGCCCAGATCGACCCCCCTTACAGACTAACCCTGCCGACCTGGAGGTCAAAGTTCAAGATGGCAGAGGAGGTGTGTTATACTTCCTGTCATACTTCTTTTCTATCTTTCTGTCTACTTCCTGTTTTCTTTTAGCATCTGTCCATGTCACCATGGTTCCCCTGATTGCCGTTTGTATGTGCTTTGTGTCCAGGTGTGGTGACAGTGGAGGTGACCGATGAAACAGTTATCGACCTGACTGGTTTTGTGTCGAGTCCTGACATCAAAGACACCTCTCCTCCTCCAGGTAGGGAGATCAGATGGCAAGGTGACACCACAACACTTTTTCACTCGTTCACAAATTCAATATTCATGAATGGGTCAGCATACTTCAGAATCCTTTAATGTATTTTATATCCTGCTAACTTATTGATGTTTCTTTTGAACCCGTCTAGATGGAAGTGGGGTTTGTAAGAATGTGACCCTGGCTTTGGATTACAGCTTCTTCTGGCTCGGAAACAAGCTCACCAACATCACTGTGACACGCTCAGTAGGGGACGTCCCTCTGAATGGCAGTGGTAGGGGCTTCATGTTTTCACTTTGTCTTTTCTAAACACCAGTATCATCGTGAGAGTCGTTATAAGCAGTTTGGATGTGTTGGGTTCTCTTGTCCCCACAGTGGATTTAACTACAAGGTACTCCGCTGTGTTCTTAAACGGTGATGTCACGGCAGAGACTAACTCGGGAAACCCAGGTTAGTACGCAGGAAAAAAAACACCACAAAAAAAATACATTAAAAGAACAATCAATAAAAAATGTTTTTGGGGAGTTTGTAATAAATAAAGATTTAGATTGTTTGCAGTGTACATGGAACTTTGTAGTTCAAATTTCAATGAGGTACATTGGTTTAACTACGGCATCAACCTGCTTGTGAATCATCATCACCAGGGTACCAAGTGGGTCGACCTGTTATCGCTGGGATCTTGGACACCTTTGGAAATGACACAGGAGCCATCCAGAGGACCCCTATCCACCTGTGGAGACCAGGTAGCTGCTTTCACATCCAGTATGCATAGTAGGCCAAGGAAACATGACCTTTGGATGAATGGACATCATGTTTTCTGTATGGACTGAATGTGTATTCAACCGTTTTGTTTTCAGTGAGTTCCGGGCTCTGTGACTCTGCAGAGATGAAGCCAGCTGTGTTTGGGGAGAACTCGACGGCCGGATGCCTGCTGGCTGTAAACCTCCACAACCTGTCTCAGTGTAGTCTCCTCAGGTCAGTAATCATCTAACTGGGATGCTGAATCAATGTTTGTTTTATTAAAAGTGATAACAGCGTTGTTTGTTCTGTCTTCCTTAGAGAGACGGTTGGCTTCCTTCAGGCTAATCTGGTAACAGCAACACATGTAGCCAGAACAGGAAAGCCGGATTTTGGGAACCTGGTGGACTGGGTGAATATAACATGTAAGCTCATTTGACTGAAGTCAAATTTTAGCGCAGTATGAAACATGAAGCAAACGCCTCATGCTCAGGCTTTTTTGTCTATGTCAGCCTTTTCTCAATCCTGGCAACAACTCACCTGAACCAGGTGTGTCGGAAGAGGGAAACATCTAGAACGTGCAGAGCAGGGGGTCCCAGAGTGTGAGGATTGAGAAACGCTGGTGTATGGTATCCAAGGGCCTTGTATTCTTAACCTCTGCACCATCTCACCCCCCAGTTTTGACACCAAACTCGGGCGAGGCTGTGGATGGTGTGAACGGGTCATGTTCTGGTGTTCCAGCCCACCTGCACATCCATGTTAGCAGCCTTGTCTCTGGTCTCGTGGAGGGAGTACCTCAGCGGGAAATCGAAGCGATAGAAGTCAGGTAGAAGACGACACAAAACATCGGAAATTCAAGCTAACAGATAGCTACGTAGTTTTAGTTTAGTCGTTTTTGTAGTGCTGTGTGTGATTTAGGTTTTGCTCTTTCTAAGTTACACCGAGTCCACGTGGAGGTTGGCGTGTGGAGGGGGAGATCCAACCCCGTGTCTCAATCCAGCGGTGACGCAGAATTTCCCTCTCACCTCCTCCATCACCTTTACCTCAATCCCCGTTAACACTGGGCCGCCCCAAACCAGGTGACATTGCAAATACTGAAGCCTATACAATTTCATAAATTATGTTGTTTTACTGTTTGGATCTGGGTTGTTGTATGAAGGAAGTTTGCTGTCTGAAATTCAAATTGTGTGTCGTCCAGGTTTCAGATTAACTTCACAGAATACGACTGTGACAGGAACGACGTTTGCTGGCCTGAAATGGCATTCCCGCTGACGAGATATTACACAGGTGAAGCGATGACATACAATTGTACATCAATTATTGTGGCAGTAGTGTGAATGTAGCCTAAATATTTTATGTTGTTCATTATTCATATACGCATTCCTTGTTTCCAGGCGAGCCATATTCGCAGGCTCTGGCGAAAGGCTTCATTTTGGTGTTTTTCTTCATTGCTTCCTGTATTCTCGGGTCTCCATGGAAACAGATAAGGCAGGCCTGGAAGAGCGCTTCAATCTAGTTATCAAAACAATGAGATCAAAGACATGCAGACTGATGAACACTTGTATTCCTTACAATGGCGATTTTATTATGGCTTGAATTGGTTTTTTATTTATTTTTGGAATAAGCGGAAATTTTTGTGGTGGGTCAAACGTTTATTAAAGATTTAAGCAGGATTTGTTTGCATGTCTGTTAAAAAAGAAGAGAAAAATAATGTAAAATATGGTTTGTTTGTATTTTTATATGTAAACCTTTTAAGGAATAAAAAGTAAAAGAAAACCATTTGCATTTCATTCTTATTTTCTGAAGGTTGTTTGATAAGTATTCAAACCTGGGGAGGTTGAATGTGTCGTTTGCGCAGAATCGTAAGAAGTTTGCCCGGTTGGCCGTCCAGTCACTACGTCTGACTTTACGACAACAGCTTTGAGGGGAAAGTGTGATATGACGTGGAGGTAGTGTTAGCTTCGATGTCTTTCGTTAACTTACAATGGATATAACTATTTGTGAGAACCGCTCAATTTAGTCTCATAGTTTGCCGTCATCACTAGTAGGTAGCTTTTACCAGGAACACAAACAAGAAGACGGGGAAATCTACTCTCTTCATCATGGACCCATCCACCTAGCTAAGCGGTAGCCTAGATAGCTTGCTAATCAACTGGTGTGGAATCTGCGAACGATGACTTTTCCTGTCAGAAACATCTTAAGGTTTAGCTGGAGACGTCACCTATCTGCCGATGATTGACAGGGCAGATCTTGGGAAGTTTGTCAGCGTAAAAGACACAGAAACTGAAGCTAGTTAGAGTAGCTAGTTTGCTAGCTAACTACTCCACAGCCGGTTTAAGCGACAGCGTACCCATTCAGCTTGAAGAAGAGAAAGCGAGCTGTCAAAATGGGCTCGTTGTTCCGAAGTGAAGAGATGTGTTTAGCCCAGCTGTTTCTACAGTCTGGTTCAGCTTACGACTGTATCAGCGAACTAGGAGAGATGGGCCTTGTGGAATTCAGAGACGTAAGTAAATCAATAGAATACATCTTGTCGTTATTTTGCATGCAACCCACAATGGTTTGTTGTAAAAGTTAGTGCTGTGTACTATGCTAGTTCTCTCACATACAAAGTGTAATTCGCCTTTTTTTCCTCAATTACCAACTGTAACGTTAGCGTCCAAATGACACCTGTTATAAAAGTACAGGTTTCTGGTTAGTAGACCCAAACCACAAATGCTATAACTACAATCTGGTGAACTGGAGTACTGCAAATCACCAGCACACTTGAGATAAGGGCAATGTTAAGCCAGCTGTGTGCCGTTTCACAATGTATGATGACCATGTATTACTTCCTCTTGTTATAGCTTAATCCAAGTGTCAACTCCTTTCAACGCAAATTCGTCAGCGAGATCAAAAATGTGAAGAAATGGAAAGAATCCTAGGTAATGCACTGTTTGAAGAACACCACACTGTATGTTGTGTAAAGCACAAGATAGGTCTAATTGGATGCCAACGCCAGTAGATTAAATCTAGACCTAGAAAGAAAAAAGACAGTTTAGGTGTTTGTCCCCGAGTAATGAAACTTGGCCTTGAGGGGATGGACGTGATTTTTCATTTACACACAGATTTAACCTTCCTGAATTCAAAGTCACAATCGGAAGCAGCAAGTTAAGATCTTGACTCCACCGTCCTGCTTAGTCAGAGCGATCCCTGGTCGAACTGTGGAACGGGTTGAGGAAACGCTGAGTGGATTTTTAGATGCGCTAAACCAGACATGTTTGTTTACTGATGACAAGTCTCTCTCTGGCAGGTTATCTTCTGAGGGAAATCAAGAGGGCGGGGATTCCACTGCCCGAGGACGAGGTGAACCCAGTGGCTCCTCTACCCAAGCACATCCTGGTCATCATGGTAACCTGACCTTAACCCTGCTCTTTCACCTGCCGCTCCTTATCCTGACATGCATCTCCACCCACATAGGCCCCCGCCCCCACATAGGCTCCGCCCACATAGTCAAAGTTCCACAACTTTTGTTCATTCCAGGTTGTGAGCTGTCAGGGTTAGACTAAACGCCTTTTGGAAATTCATCGCGTGTCACGCAGCAATCGTCCAACAAACAGACAACTGTGTGTGTTGTGAACTCTCCTGGCTGTGTGTGTGTTGTGGACTCTCCTGACTTGTGTGTGTGTGTGTGGACTCTCCTGACTTGTGTGCGTGTGTTTGTGTGTGTAGGAGCAGCTGCAGAGGCTGGAGGTGGAGCTTGGTGAGGTCACCAGAAACAAGGAGAAGCTGCAGAAGAACCTTCTGGAACTGACGGAGTACACGCACATGCTACGCATCACACGCAACTTCGTGCACCGGAGCATCGAGGTTAGTAGTGAGAAACAACGCTGTTTGCTGTTTCTCTCTCTCTCTCTCTCTCTGTCTCTCTGTGTCTCTCTCTCTCTCTCTCTCTCCCTCTCCCCCCTCTCTCTCCATCCCTCCCCCCTCTTACTGTCCTCTCTCTCTCTCTCTTCCCCCCCCCCTCTCTCTCTCTCCACCCCCCCCCCTCTCTCTCTCTCTCTCCATCCCTCCCCCCCACTCTCTCTCTCTCTCTCTCTCTCCTCTCTCTCTCTCTCTCCGTCCCTCCCCCCTCTTTCTGTCCTCTCTCTCTCTTTTCCTCCCCCTCCTCCTCTCTCTCTCTCTCTCGTTTTGATTCCCGTGAGCTGGGTGTCGAGCTGGGATCACCTGTCACCTTCTGTTCACCG